>BPLR01018332.1:0-27195 GCA_021605095.1 Caerostris extrusa | reverse complement strand
GCTACGTATTGCTTACTTGTGTATTATAAAAGCCTAATTTTTAAAATGAAATTAATTAATAAAATATTTACAGTTTTTCATTCTTTTTCAAAGCCAAAGAATAGATGTTATAATTCAAATAACGTAATTAATTAATTTAACACGCATGTTTCGAAAAATAAACAAATCAACCTCTCCAAAATAATTTATTTTTTTATGTAAATTACTAATGAACTTATCTTAATCTGTCTTCATAAATTATAATTAATTTGAAGAAAATGCCCAATTTTTATTTTCAGCGATTCTTGCTGTTAAATTCTAAAGTAAATTTACATTCTTCATAAGTTTCGATCTTATCAACTAATTAATAAAATGTATTAGGGTTCAATAAATTCATTAGCTTTCTAGGTGTATAACTTCTTATTAATTTGTCATTAATTAAATTAAAGCAAACATTGGCCTTGAGTCATCTATCATATTGTATTAAAGCGGTTCAAACATGATTTCAAATCACAAATGTTGAAAACATTTCTTCTTAGAATTTGTGAATAATTATGCTCATCGAATTTCTTAGAAGGAAACTTCAAGCAAGGAAATGTTTTTCCTTAAACCTTTTATATTATTTAAATTTTCTTTGCAATAGAGTTACCAGACTTATTAATTAATTTCATAAGATTCGTATCATACTATTTAAGTGATATATCTATTCAAAAAAATACAAGATCTTACTGTTCTCTGCTGTTGAATTCGAGTAAACAAGATCTTTTGAAACTTTTCCAAAACTTTTTCAGAAATGATACAGATATAGCTTAGAGCGAGGATTTGAGATACATTATTCTCCCTGAAGCACAGATTCCATCTTTTTTTCAGTATTTATCTCTTTTACTTTTTCCGAAGTTTTTCTTTTTATTATCTTTCCTTGGAAGCGATTCTACACTTTTCATTGTATCGCAGTGAAGACAAAGCAATAAGAGAATGTTTGATGGAATTCAATATAAAAAGATTCGAACGTTCGAATGGCGTTTGATAGTGTTTGTTAGATTTTCATTTGAAACAAGAGATTGTTTGCTTACAAAAGTTATCGAACAAAAAATAATAAATATAACTTTCATTCCAGGGCTGTCCAATGTATGCAGGCATTTTAGAAAAAATTATTCTCTTTTCAAATTAAAAAATGGTTTTGGGCACCAGTAAATTTTTATTTGTAAACGCTAAAGGCGAAAATTCTTTCGTTACATTTAAAATTTGTTTTTTGTTTTGTAAAAGGCAATGACATATTTTTTTCCGTTATTATATGTGAAATGATATTTGATGAACTAAATATGATTTGTGAAATTTTCTAGTTTTTATTAATGAGTAACTAATCTATCTCCCCTGACTTTGCTACAATCCATATTGATTACAAACAAACATAAAAATGATAACAAGATAGGTCCTCGTCTAAAAGGAAAACTCTTTGTTAAATCTTTTCGTTTGTTTCTGTCTTAAAAGAGTATTTATTTTTTATAGTTATTTTTAATTTTCATCCATTTTGTAAAAAGGATGCAAGATTTAAAGTCAAAAAGAAGGCAGGAACGTAAAAATCAGAAATTTAAAACTCTAGTATTTAATACTTTGTAAGTTTTAAAATGAAATTTATTTATTTATTATTATTTACATAGTTTTTCTGTTCATTTTCATAGCCGTAGAATGGATATCATAATCAACAGCGAAATTAAATAATTAATTTAGCCATGTATGTTTTTTAACGTAAAAACAAATAAACTCTTCTCCTAAATAACTTTTTCAAACAAATTATTAATAAACTTATCTTAATCTTCTTATAAAATTATAATTAAATTTGAAGATAAATGGTACAATTATTTTTCAAAGCCTTCTTTGCCGTTAAATTCCAAAGAAAGTTTACACAATTCCAATAAGTTTCTTCATATCAACTAATTAACAAAAATATATTAGGTATAATTAATTCATTAGTTCCTAGAAAAAGATAACTTTATTAGTTTAGCTTTTATTTAAATTAAAGCAAACACTAATTAATTAATTAATTTATTGCATAAAAGCGAGGCAAAAATTATTTCAAATCACGAATGTTTTAAAATTTGTAAAAACATTTTTTTATAATTTTATAATAATTATATTCTCTCGATTTTCTCTTTTAAAAAACTCATAGGAAATGTTTTTTTTTTTTTCTTAAACTATTATAGGATTGTAATTTTTTTTTAAAATGAGTTACCAAACTTATTAATTTATTTTCAAAAGATCCGTATCCTTCTTTTAAGTGATATGTCCGGTGAAAAAGTATTAATCTACTATTCTCTGTCAGTTTGAATCCACAGAGTCAACAAGATCTTGAAACTTTTAAACGATAGAGTTTGAGCTCAGATTGAAGATTTGAGATGACATTGATTCTGCCTGAAGCAAAACGATTCCCTTATTTTCCAGTATTTATCTTTTTTCTTTTCTAGAAGTTTTCTTTATTATCTTTCTTTTGGAAAAGCGATTCCACACTTTTTCCATTGCATCGCAGTGAAGACAAAGCAATGATGGAATGTTTTGATGGAATTCAATAAAAACGTTTTCGAATGGCGTTTGATGGTGTTTGTTAGATTTTCATTTGAAACAAGAAGTTATTTCGTGCTTCCAAAAGTTAACGTTGAACGAAATAATAAATATAACTATCATTCCAGTGCTTTCCAGTGTATACGTGCATTTTACAAAAAAAAAAAAAAATTTTTTTCAAATTAAAAAAAAAAAAGGGTTTGATCATATATTTTTATTTGTAAAAGCCAACGGCAAAAGTACTAGTTATACTTTTAAAAATATTTTTTAATGGAGAAATTATTTTAAAGTCATTATATACTTTTGCTATTCTAAGTGAAATGACATGTTATGAACTAAATATGATTTGCGAAATTTATAGTCTTTATTAATAACTAATTTCCTAATTTCCTACACTATTAATGGCCTTCTTCCTACTGGCACATTCCGAACAGGCTTGTTTGATTTGTTTCCCCTACGGGGTCATTTTTTTTGCACTCTTTTTAGACTAATTAAAAACCGGTGTATTCTGAACCACTAACAAACATCCATTCCACCGCGACGACTGAACCTGAAGCCTATAGTAACAAAGGCTCCAAGAGCGCTTACTAATTGTTCCTCAGGTAGTTCCAAAATAGATTTTCTTTTTTCTTTTTACGGGGGTAAGGTTGTGAGTCCACAAGCGGTCACTGTTATACCAGGACCTTCGATTTTAAAATGGTGTCAAACCACTACAAAACATCGTGGCACAAGGTGTCAGAGGTGCAGGTCATTTGGCCATCAGACCGTCCATTTATTAATACATTATTATAATATAAAAGTATAAAATCGAGCACATAAATATGAAATGACAACATGAACCGACGAAAGAGAAAATAAATATTAATTGTTACATCATAACTACGACTAATGGTAGAATTTTATACAACCACAGCAAAGATTGTCTGAAGAATGTATGAGAAAGGATTCGACCACACTAAATTCTCAAGTTAATAAAAAATGTATTATACGTATTACATTGCTACTCAATGAAGGTGAAAACTTTTTGTTATGAAACAATATGACCAATGAAAGATGACGCTATCTGAGATATGCAAGTGATTAGCATTTTCAAGCATACGAAAAACAGGTAGAAGGTTGTAAGGTTTAACTATAATTAGATTGTCGCGAGAGGTCGCCACTATGACTAGTACTGTGTGTGAACTGGAAAGTGCGAGTGTTTAGATTTTGAGATGACGAAGGGCGCTAGGAGCGTCCGAGTAACTAACAGTACGCGAGAGACGCTTAAGAAAACACATCACGTACAGAGGACCGTACGTGATGTGTTTAAGATTTTAAGTATAAAAATAGAATTGATATTGTAGAAGAAGCACAGGATGCCTTGTGTATTGAAAGTAGTGCACGTAAAAATTGTATTGTTATTGTAAATAAATTAAGTGTAAATAGAGATATTGGAGTGTTTTCATCCACCAGACGCCTGCAACACAAAACCACCTGACACAAACTGGTCGCTAGCAGGCGACAACAAGTTGTACTACTTATATATCGTACAAAAGGGAAGATTTCAAGCAAGTTTATCATACGAAAATCATGTCAAATATCCATTGCTTAAGTAAAGATGTAGTTATGTCCAATGTAAAAAAAAGGGTTGCTTATCCGCACATGTAGGAATTTGATCCTGACAGAAACGTGGCTTATCTATCATGGAATTGCTGACCACAACTGTCATGGAACAGGTAACTCTAGAAGGGCATTCGGAATGTCATTTTCAATCTCAGTAACTAACTAACTATCCTTAACCCAAATGAACAAATATATTCTATATTTTATCCATATATCCTTGTAGTATCAATCAAACGCGTCATATGATCTCTGAATCAGATTCTTGGGGTTTTGTAAGACAAGTGTCAAACAAAACTGCCAAGATGTCAACAACGTCTGAATCACTGTGTACTGACACCACTGTCTCTTTTGACAGCATAAACAAAGGCACCTACATCGAGGCGTTCAACGAAGAGCAATAACTGGAGTGGTGTCACGGCGTCTTTTTTTGACAAATTCCTATTCTGCAATGATGACACGTGTGACAGCAACGAAGTGTAAGATAATTGCCAACTTGCATTCTACAGCTTCAGATAGAAGCATTGGAAATGTATTTATTTTAATTTTACTTGATATTAAAAAATATGGATTACTCTTTTTGGTTTTAAATATTCAAGGCTAAAAAAAAATATTTTTATATCCTCTATACAAACTATCATTTTTCTCTTCTCTCACAAACTCGCCATGTTAACTGGAATAGCCATCATTCAAACGCGTCTCATAATATGAATCGGATAATTGGGTTTTTTGTAAGACAAGTGTCAAAACAGCAACATTGTCAAGATGTCAACAAAGTCAAGACAATGCAACAACGTTTGAATCCTTCAACGTTTGTGTACTGCCACCACTGTTTCTTTTGACAGCATAAACAAAGGCACCTCCATCGAAGCAAGACAATGCAACAACGTTTGAATCCTTCAACGTTTGTGTACAACCACTGACTACATCGCAGTCCATCGAAGCGTTCAACATTTGACTAGCAGTAACTGGGTGTAGTCGCATCATCTTTTCAGACAAATTCCTATTATGCAATGATGGCATCCAGGTGTGACGGCAGCGAAGTATAGGAACAATGCCAAATTGCCCTTATCCTCATCCTACAGTTGTTTCAGATAACTGAAAATTCCTTTATTTCCATGTGTGAACATGATGTTGTCCTGGTTAGGAGTCCGTGATGTTATCCGAAAATGAGGGCCAAGTTCACACATGACAAGTTGAAATTTCCCTCGCAGATTTCAGCATTTTTGTTAATTTCTTCTCTTATTTTTGATTTTACTTGACATTCAAAAATATGGATTACTCTTTTAGGTTTTGAATTTTAAAACCTAAAAAAACAGAATATTTTTAAATCCTCTATGAAAACTATTATTTTCTGTTCTCACAAAACTCGCCATGTTTACTGGAATGGCCAACAATAATCTTTTCCTCCCCTCGCCCTTTCCCCACAAAAACCCCCCAACCAATTAAGTTCGACCAGACATCGTTTCTCGAAAAGTAACCAACACAAAGTTGATCCCTGAATAATAACTACATTAAAAGCCCTCTTTAAATCAAATAGATTCGAAGGTGCCTCAAAAAGCCATTTCATTATGCAAATTTTTGTAGCTTGAAATTACGTTCTTTCTTTTTTTTTTTGTAGGTTGCTGCAAGAAGATAAAAATACCCTTCTTTTTTTGTGGAATCGTGTTTCTTTGTGTTTATTCTCAGAAGAACTCGTGTAGTTGCCGATCGTTTGTTAAAATGGAACGGAACTTTATTTTTTATTTATTCCACGGAAAGTGAGTTTTTTAGAGCAAAGTGGATGCATGGTTACCCACTTGATACAGTTACTTAGCATTTTCATTGGTGCATTGGGAAAATGGCCAATTTGGTTTATAGATACAATGTATATTTAAAAAAGAACACTTTCGCATTCATGGAAGGTCATTGAGGCCATTTAATTATGTTAAAATAGAATAAATTCTTGATTTGTTTGTTTTATAGCTTTCAAAACGAGGGTTTTATTGTTGAACTTTTATCCAAAGTGCATCTAGTTCTCTTATTATATAACAAGTTCCGATTTTAATAAAATAATTTAAAATGTATTCTAAATTAATTGAATCTTTGATAGCTACTAAAAATAATTCATTCGTCAAATGACTTTACGAATAAAAGAAGGATAAGATAAAAAAAAATAAGATAAAACGGTATACGAACAAAAGTAAATAAAGATTTTCTAAATCTTCAAGGAAGTATCACAAACCAAAAAAAAATTTGAATTTGAACAGAGTTTACTGTCGACTTTTGTAAAGTTTTTTTTTTTTCATAACTCAGTTAGATTTCACTTGTAAAATAAGTTTCTCATTTTTCCTTTTCCTTTCCTTTAATCACTTTACATCATAATATGTCTCCTGCTGCCCCAGGTTAGAATAGTCCCACTGTAACTCACGCATGTCCTAAAAGGCGACTATAATGGGTATCAATCATTGTCCGGGAACATAACCGGGAGGCGTAAAGTCAGACTTCTCCTTTTTGGGTGCCCATGTCTTTGTGGCGCAAAGTCAAGAACAAAAGAATTTGAATTTTTGTTAACCTTTATCACGACTAGGGATTGCAATATCGGACCAAAAGTTCAATACCGGTATTCGGTATTTTTAGATCTTAATACCGGGATACCGGTTTTAATACCGTAGTAGAAATTTTAGGAAAAGAAAGTAAACACAGATATTTTTTGTTTTATTTGCCAGTTTTATTAGAGAATGTAAATATCACAAAAAATTGTAATTATAACAGTATATAATGAATCACAAAAAGTAATGGAACATCTTATTTATTTAAATCACAAAAAGTGTAAATATCACTATTCAGTCTGTGGTACTATTACAAATTTTTAAAATGTGATCTTAAAAAAACATAATGCATCAATTTTACTATCATTAAGCCTGGAACGTAATTTTGTGCAAAAATTACAAGCTGTCGCAAACGCTATATCAGCATCTACGCTAGTGGGTGGTACTGTTAGCAATGAGCGATATACTTTTTCCCAAGTATTTACCTCTAAATCCCTCCTCTTCAAATAAATCAATTTCTCGTCTGATTGTTTTTGAATATGGCTGATTTTTGTATTGTATTTTGGTTTGTTGAACTTTTTTTTTAATTATCGCCAATTCTGATTTTTTTGTTCAAGAGACAATTCTTTTTCCCTATCGACATTAGTGTCATCGTAATCTTCGATAACTGTACCGAATTCTTCTGAATGTGGAGAATAGAATAAAATTTGATATAGAATAAAATTTCACAGATAAGAATACTAAATTTCTAGTAAATACCTAAAAAACGGTATTTAAACTTGTGAATATCGGTATTACAATATTGTACAAATGGCTCAAAATACCGGTATTCGGTATACCGGTATTGCAATCCCTAATCATGACTCGTCGCTCACAAGGGTTCGTGGACTTGTCTAGATGTTGCCATCTACCAAGTAGGATAAGAAACAATAACACATCATGATATATCTAGTAATTTGTGCTTCAAAATATCAAAATGAATTTTTTTTTCCAAAATAGAATAAAGAGAATAAAATTTCTTTGTTTTCAAGCGACACCTTTAATGGAACACTTTAAAGTTTTCTCTTCCTTCGGAAGCTTGTCACTTCGTATTTTTATGGGACAATAATTTGCAAGGAATAAATTTAAAGTGTTTAATGACTAAATTTTCATAATAGAGTTACTACGAAGAGAGATTTATAGATTTAACTATGACTATTAAATGCAATGTGAACGTGAATTACAATCTAATTTTTAAGGGATTGATAACGTTTCCCAAATTTTAAAATTTCACTTTTTTTTTTTGAAACCACAAAAGACATTAAATTTGATTAAATTTTTTAAAAAATATGGTGTTTTTTCTATAGATTTTCAAAATTATTTTAATTTAATTTTATGCATGTATTTTAAATTATTTATCTTATTCGTTCAAAACAATAATTTCTATTGGTAAATATAAAAGCAAATGAACCACAGACAGCCCTTGAACTTAACTGAGAACCAAAATATTTAACAGGGATTATACTCCATTGAACTATCCAACATTACTATACTCTTCCAAATATCATTAAATTTTGTTCATACGGAGTATTTCACATCATTGGTATCATGAATAAGCTAAATATTCTTTTCTCATTCTTGTCCCAAGAAAAAAAAAATTCTTGAGACATGCTTAAATTAACCCTTTGCCTTCGAAGTTTTTTCATTCGTATTACCAGCAACTCGAAGCGATTTTAGTGAAGAGATCCTATTCACATGTAAGTTTGATATACGCATTAAAAAAAACGCATTATTTATGTTGTTATTTGCATTGTCTCCGTCTCCCCTCGAGCCCTCAAATTTTTAATGGCTCCGCTCCGGAAAGGGTTAATGAACAATGATGGGAATATTTCTTGTGTTAAGATATTTAAACGCACATGATGAGCGATAGTAAAAATTGCATTGTATTGAAATTATTGGAGTATGAGAGATGCTATTGTTAGATAAATTTTAACAATGGTAATTTGCAATTATCAAATAAAAAAATGATTAGTACACTTGTAATAAACATTATAAATGTTGTACTATTCTCACCCTGATGTACACTAATTTCTACTTTAAATGCGAATATCTGATGATATATGATAAATCTGAATATCTGATCTGATGGCACGATAAAATGAGGGCAAGTTACTTTTCAAAATTACTAAAGTTGCATGCGTTTATTTCATTTGATTAATAGTTTGTTTCCTTTTTGCATTATATTTATTTTCATATTCCTTTATGATATTGAAATTATATTCCTTTATGACTTTTATCTTTCAAATTAATCGCGATGTTTTACTCAATGTACATAGAGGATCAGAATATCGTGGTATACATTTATCCATATTGAAAATTCATATAAACCAAATATATGAACTCATTCACAATTTGTCGCAGTGCCTAACTGTTTTTATTACAAGGCCCAAATTAAACTTTGCTTAACATTTTTTTTTTTTAGTTCATGATTAAAAATGTTATTATGCAATTTTTAATGTTCTTTGGGAATAATTTCGATTAGCAAACATAAAATTCATAATGCATAAATACGTAAACAAACTATATATATTTTTCATAACTAAAATTTTATATATTTGCCAGTAGGCAGATGACTTTGGCCCACCATGGGGCTGTTGCGCTAATGAAGAAAGAAAAAGAAAAACATTTTATATAAATATCCCACATAATCTACAATTCTTTGTGTGTTTTTTTAAATAAGAATAGTTTCCTTTGCTGATTTTAACTCCCATAATTTGTTAATACTGTTCATATTTGCTATAAATATAATACAATTTTCTATTTTTCTGTTTTATGGGTTTCACATAATAGAAAATCTCATGCAGGCTCCCTAATCACAGATCTTTATTTTACCCGTAAGAGTGTCAATTTTGACTCCACAATTTGTGAATGCTGTTTATATTTGTTATAAGACTGATGGTCTGGCTATTTTTTATAAGAATGACTTCTAAGGTATTTCACATTATTCAAAAATCTCTTATGAGCTCCTAAGCCACACATTTTTGTCTCCTTTAGTTTATTGATACAATAACTCTAATGCTATGTGTTCTATGGTATTTTATGTGCAATACTGTACTAAAAATCCCATATCCATAGTTTTTCAGGCACTTTATTTTAATCTGAAGAATAATTTCTTTTACTGTTTTTGCCTCCTACAGTTTGTTGATAATGTTCATATTTTCTGCAAGTCTAGCGTTATATTTCTATAATATTTTATATGTATTTCACATGATAGAAAATCACCCTAAATTTATTTTATCCTAAAGTTTTTCCTTTTTTTATTTTGCTTCTCGCAAAAAGTTGATATTTTTATACTTTTTATACGAAATCCACAGCTAAATTGTAGGTTCGGTCTAATTAGCCTAAAACGTGCAAAAAATGACCGTAGAGGGTACAAACCAAATCAAACCCCTAATCCAAATGAACTTTTTTTTTTATCCCTAAAGTTCTTTATCTTTTCTATTTTTGCTTCTCGGCAATAATTGATACTTTTATACTTGCTTTAATGCTATACTTCTATGGTATTTTATGTGTTTCACTTTATTGAAAATCCCATATCTACAGTTCTTTTAATCAGGGAACATTTTTTTATCTCCTTTTATTTTAATTACTATTTTTTGCCTCCATAGTTTAATTTGTTCTGATGTTAATATTCACTTTATTGAAAATTATTCACATCCGTTCATCATAAATATTTCTTTACCTATTTTTTTTTGTGTTATTATGTTCATATTTTCTGTAAGTCCATTATATTTCTATAATATTTTATATGTATTTCACATGATAAAAATCACTTTAAGATCTCTGATCCAGAAGAACTATATTTTATCTCTAACATTCCATTTATTTTTTATTTGTGTTTATCATAATAAATTGATACTTTTTATACGTGCTCTAGTGCTATATTTCTATGGTATTTTATGTGTATTGAAAATCCCGTACGAGCCGCTAATCAACAGTTCGCAGGGGCGCTCCCGGCCGTGGAGGCTGTACCGGGATCGATGCCGTAGGAGCCTCCGGAGCTGTCACATTCCCCTCCGTAGGTGATGGTAGGAGCATTTGGGCCGCGGCCAAGCGCCTCGCGTCCCCCTCGCCCACCGGAATTGGTACGTCGCACTCGCCCCCTACACTCTTCAAGGAACACTGTTGCCTCTTTTCACACGCACACTGCATGGTGTCCCTTAGACCGAATGATCTTCGCCACTTTGGAAATGCATCCTGACCCCACGGGCCGCATATCAAATTATATAACCAAATATTAGATTTATATATTTTATTTAACCACATACTAGACTCACTATTGGGTATAGACACGTTTCAACTATAAATTCGATATAGTATTTGATTTATTTCAATGTCCTTATCTTCTTCTTCTTCTGGCGCAACAGCCGCACAGATTTCGTCAACCCCATGGTGGGTCAAGGCCTTCTGCCAACTGACTGATTCTGAAACATGAGATGTTGTTTTTCTTACATATTGCGGCTGGCATCTCTACGTCTAACAGTGATATCATACAGGGGCCTATGGTTTAAAGTAGATTCAGAATCACTACAAACAGCTATGACATTGCCAGACCTGAACCCACAAACTGTTGAACCGAGCCCTAGTCACTCGGACACCAGGTCCCATATATGTATTGTTGCTCAAGACAGCCTACCCCAGAATGTAAGATACTAAACATTTTTTTATTATTATTTCCAATGGCAGATTATGAACAATTACAGCGAAAAAAGGAACAACGAAAAGAAGAAAAAAAAAACACAACACACAACAACAACAAAATAATACAACAAAACAAGCTGAAACAGAGTTCATTAATCTAAAATTTATGGCAAGTTACAGATCTTTTAGCCACTAAAAAGTGTTACCAGGTGCACCATGGGGAGGTAGATCTGATACATAAAGGTTTGTATTCCGACAACATTCTCACAATACAGTTCCATTTATTTATTCACTGGTTCTACATTCCATTCTTTATTCATCTAATTAGAAATAGCACAATTCAGCGTAAATCATCTGGATTACAAATCATAGTGAATTCTAGTCAAACAAATTTTAAAAAAAAAGTTTTCCTGTTGCGTTTAAACTTCCTCAATAAATTTAAATATACATAATATCATTTCCCTTTTGTCTAATCATTAATAAATAAAATGTTAATAATCTTAGTCAATATTGTTCATACATAATTCCACTTATGTTATAATTATTTATAACTGCTTAAATCTATTTGAGACTTATTTTCAACGGGAAACTACTTTTTTACATTTTTTTTTTATTTACGTAGTGAACGGAAAAAAATTAAAGTTAAAAGATATTTTCATATAATGTGTTTAAATATTTTTTTTATTTAAATAATTTTAAATAAATAGAACTTACACAAAAATCCCCTATTGCGATCCAACTATGACAATAATCGTAATAATTAATAATTATCCTCTAGCATATCATAACCCAATTCATTCAAGCGCATGTCAAAATTTACAACTAAACAATTATAATTGGTTAATGCTTAATATATCAATCATATAAAATATAACATATATATATATATATATATATATATATAGAATAATCACATACATTTTCTCTTAAAAATGATGAACTCTTTCGCATAATTTAAATTTGTTTGTGATTTAAATACATTTGCCATTTTTTTCTTGATAGTTACTGATACCTGAAATTTCTATTCGTGATTTCGAATGAGCAAATAACTCATTAATCTGATTAAGCATTTTTGCCCAGCAATATATAAAAATAACATTTTTGAACATCGATGGGCCTCTATCCCCGCTTATATGCCAAGAACAGCTGATCAACGAACGAAGAGGGTTAGAACCTGCATTCTAATTCTGCTCCCAATTCTTTCTTTCTGCTCTATTAGTTCAACGATATGATGGATATGCTTACCTTATATTCCTCCAATACATCATGGCTATTTTAAAAAAATTTCTCATAATGATAAAAATGACACATGTTAATATAAAGCTGCAATTAAAGTAATTAAAATGGTATTCATCACCATCACTCTCAGAACATCCCTATGATGGTCCAAGGCCGTCTGCCTTCTGGTAGATTTCTAGACAGGGGAAGTTTTCTTTTTACGAGGTAGAATTGTCAGCACTACGCCCAGTAGTCATATTAGACCGATACCTACATTTTAAAGTGGATTCGAATCATTACAAAACATCCATGACATCGCCGAGACTCGAACCCGAAAACTGTGGCATCAAGCGCCAGAGCGTTAATCACTTGGCGATTCAGGCCGCAGGTCTAATATGACTGTAGAGCGTTGGGCATAGGGTCGACAGCACTATCTCGTAAAAGAAAAGCATCTCCTGTCACGAAATTTACCAGTAGGCAGACGGACTTGGCTGCTGCGTCAATGCAGAAGAAAAAGAAATTGTACTATTATTATTGCATAGCAACTAAAAATTTTCTTTGATTGATAATATATAATTTTGAAGTTCTTCAAAAATTAGTTAAGCTCAATTAAAATTAATTTTTAAGATTAATGATTTTTAACATTAATTTTGCCGTCATTTTTTATTTTTACTTTATTGGTATTTTATAAAATCGTGAAATATTAAAAAAAAAAACTTTTTAATGTTCAGATTTTATAAGTTGGTGCGATATCGATAATTTACAATTGTGAGTTTTTCAAACATTAGTTATGCTTAAAAATTAATTAAAATTATTTATTAAGTTTAATTATTTTTAATATTATTTTTCTATCTTTTTTTTTTTTAAATTGGACATATAGCCCTATAATAGTATGGCATTTTATAAAATCGTGAAATAATAAAAAACTTTAATATTAAATTTTATAAGTTAATGCACGGCCAAATAATAATAATAATAATAAGTCATTGCTAAGTATAACACCAATTTCGAAAACAAATGTTTTTATGTAAACAAACGAAATTATTCTTTCTTTTACTGTAAAAAAATAAAAATGAATTATACATATGTTTGTTGTTTCCTAGAAATTTTCGCCTGTATTTACGAGCTGTTTGTACTCTAAAATTTATTACCGTGCAGTGAGAAAAATGCATTAAGAAAATTAAATAACATCATTAATCATAAGAAATATCACTAGAAGTTATATCGATTAATGCAATTTTTTATTATGTAGATTATGTTTTTAATATTTGTCTTTGCTAAGTCATGATAGTGGTATTTTGATTTTGTTATTTTGTTTTCTGTGTAAAAAAAACATTTTCTATTCTCTGGCTGTAGTATTTATTAAGTATGAAATAAATTTCAATGTAAAATATGTTTTAAAGAATGCGAAAAGCGAGATGCCATTGTCAACACCATAATCAAGAGACTACTTTTAATAATGTAGCCATGGCGCTGAGTTTGGGATGCTAAAAGGACTGCGATGCCAAAAAGCAAATAGATAAATCAAAAATGTTTTTAATAATTTATTCTTCAAATTGTTCATGTAACATACATTTTCCTCCTTGTAAATGGTTCCCTGTTGAATAAACCCTTTGTTAAAAGTATCTTAAATAATATTATCAAAAGTTGGTTTTGAATTTTAAAAAAAAAAGCTTTTTGTTACGTTTTGACAAGTAGCTGCATGCATATATTAAAAGATTAAGATTTATATTAAAGGATTTGTTAATAGCAACAACTATTAAAAATTAATCATATTCACTAGAAAATAATATTGCTATGAACGTATGCGAAAGGAAAGACATTTTATTATATTTGATTGTTTTTAACTAAAGCAAATTATGTGTATTCAATACATAAAATGCTGATTCTATTCCAATATTTGGTATTAGCTGAAATAAATAACTTTCAATGATGCTGCCGGTGAGTATAGGGCGGAGGTTCAATTTGGCGGCGTTTTTTGATACTGATGACAATAACAAATGCCCGTTTGTGACTCTTGCATCTTGAGTGGCTCAATGGCAGCAATCAAGATGATCAATGGCAACATGTTCTGCTGGTGAGTATTAGGGCGGAGGTTCAATTCCCTGGCGGCCTTTTTGTAGACACTATTTCAAAAACGAGGCGACTCGACGGCGTTTGTGATGTTCAGCATCTTGCATCCTGAGTCGGACTATCTGATGGGAGTTTTCCGGGTTTTTCTCTTACGATGCACAAATACTGGGTATTTCCACTGAAAAGTCCTCCTGGAAGGTCTCCTTCTTCAATGACATGGAGTCAAGTCAAACTTCTACCTACACCTCCACCACAACAGAAGCTGCGACCCTCCTTCCATGGGATGTTTGTGAATAGTTCGGAATCCACTTTAAACTGTAGGTCCCTGTCTGTTTATCCCTCATGTACAAAAGATGACCGTAGAGCAACAAACCAAACCTGAGAACATAAAGGTTCAGGGTCTTGGTCTAGATGTTGCTGTCGGCCAAGTGTTATAAGAAACAACAATCACAAATGGCTTTTATTAAAAAAATATTAAATAATCAGATAACATTTGAAATCATTTAATATAAAAAACGTTATTTCTCAGCATTACGGTAGCACCCTGGTGAAATGCAAATAGCAGCTTTTATTGTGATCCATTTCAAATGTACGATCTCAAATGATACATGAGAAGTATGATGGATAAACATATAAAGCGTCGTTCGCATTTGAACTCTTTAGAAGCAACATCGTTCTTAAAAGCTCTCCAAACTGAATTGCTTCACTATTGACGGAAAAAGCAAAATATGCGAGAATGTCTGAGATTCTCGACAAAGAGACTTTTCGTTTTAGATAGAATCGATTTTTAGTCATGCATCAAACGATTTGTGACTTAAGAAGCATAAAATATACATCAGATTTAGAATTTCTGTCGCATCGATAGGATTGTCAATATGTTTAAAAATATTTTTGTATTAAAGTAAAATTGTATGTAATTATTGTATAATTCATGTGTTGTAGTGTTACACTTTATGTGTCGCATTTGGAAGGCTGTATTTGACGGTCACTAGCCCTTACCGGATAATATAAATCAAATACTTTATCGAATTTACAATTGAAACTTTTGTCTGCAAATTGTTCCAAACTTGCAACATTTCATTGGTCATATTGGCAATCTTTACTCGATATACCGAGAAGAGATAACTGGGGGAGATTACCACATGAAAATAACTAACTTATTTAGCTACCATACAGTAAATATGGTTATGTAAAAAAAAAAAATGATTCATTCAATTTTTTCGGTTCAATTTGTGCATTCTTAGCTTTTCTACAACAAATAGAATATCATATGCAAGAAATTTGATGGAATAAAAAAAATGTCTGTTTTTATTATTTAGAACAAAAACTGAAATCATTCCTGTTCTTTTAAAATAGTCGAAATTTTTAAATATTTTGTTCAATATTTTTTACAAAAATCTATTCTTTCTCTGTTATAAATCTTACAGAGGTTGTTGCTTTCATGACTTCAAATTGTTTTGACAGACTTGGTGGGAAAAGCTTTTAAATTCACACTAGAATGCTTTGATGTTTTATTTTTATTAAAGTTCACTTTCAATTTGTCGAAGTACTATTTTCTAGAGGCATCTCTAAAAATGGCATCAAATAGCAACTTTGACGTTCTGTTGGTTTTCTGAGATCTCTCAAGAAATATTAAAATTAACGCGTGAAATGTTGCAAGATTCAATAAATATTTCGAACATTTTAGTATTTTTCTCGCTTCTTACAAACTTAGAATAGTTTAGAAATATTTTTTAGAACTTTGCATCTTTTTCAAACTAAAAAGAAAAAAAAAAAATTCTTGTTTGATCAAATTTTTAAAATAATATTCTGAATATAGGTAGAAAAAATTATGAATATAGACTGTAGAAAATATTCATTCGTTACTTCATGAATTGCATAATAAAATGTATGCTAATACATGCACTTTGAAAGTTTTAATCATAGCAAAAATTGTAATACGTCTTTGGTACAATAAAAAATGTAATTAATGTAATAAAAATGTAATAAGAAATATAGAATTTTAGCAAAATATTTTCTTGTTTTAGAGTAAAGATTTTGTATAATTCTTTATTTGATATCCCTGGCATAAGGAAATAATAACAAAAACATGAATTACAATAATATACATAGTCATTATTTCGCATAAGTAATTATTATAGCTATCCCCCTTTCATATATTATGTAAACATTAGAAGGTCTCATATTTTATTTATCATACTACAAATAGTCCACCAATGGGTGACAAGAACTTGAGTACCGTATCGGTGAAAAACTAGAAAACTTTGACGATACGAGAGATTTACACACTGTAACCTTGCTTACACCTACACACTGGGAAGAGCGTCCCCCTTTCGCGTTCAAGAAAAATGGTCAGTTAGACATTAGACCCTCACTCGAGAGGAAGTACAGCGCAACCATGAGCTTCTACTGAGAAACGTTTAATTTACAGTCTTTCATCCCGATAGGAAATATATTTAGTACAATCCTGAGTATTTGTTGGCATATAGACTCTCACCCGGAGAGGAAGTATATTTTATGCAACACGTGAGTAGCTGAGTATCGGGTTTTCGGTTTATAAATGGGGTCATTCCACAAATCTATAATTATCTGTCTTTAAATCTACTAAATATTGTATGTCTCTAATTGTATGTGTGTGGTGTTTGTGCGTGTGGAAATAAAGCTGTTAGTTCCCCAACCTGTGCCTCAAGTATCTCAACCCAACCACACCCATTTACAATCTGGTTGCCCAATCTGCACACTACAGCTCTTATTATAATCACCATCCAGTCTTCGCGTTTCTGAAAACAGTGATTACAACGAACGCACCCAACGGATTTGAACCTGAGCCTCTATGCATATTGCCATTCGCTAATGAGTTGTCTCTTTATAAATAATATTAATAAAAAATGCCTACCTACTGACATTCCTTAATAATAATGGCCACTAATAATAGCTACTTACTAACATTCATTGATAATGACTAATAATAACGTTCATTCGTTTTCCAGTGAATTTTTTCGAAGTAGAGATAAATAAAAACACTATCTCATCGAAAAACCTTTTGACTTCTACAACAATTCAAATGAGATAAATTAACAAAAACCTTTCTTTCTTCACCTCAATAATCCATCATACAACGGCACAAGCTTTACTTTGTTACTGTTCCACTTCCTTTTTGTGACGACATCTTAACGCGGCTGCACGAAATATAGTTTAATGCACGCAAATTGAATATTTTAACATTTCTCGATAAGTGAAGTCATAAACTTCAAGGTATACATATCTTCCTAGAATTGAAAAAGGAATTGAGCTAAAACCAACCACCATGATTTACTTATTTTCTACTCACCTTTAAAACCTATATTTCAGTGCATTTAGAAAAGGCCTTTATAAATGCATTTTTTATTTTATCTTCAAAAATATTTGAAAAGGAAATCCAATTTAGTAGCAAACACTCCCCCGCCCCCAAATAACCTTCACTTTCCCACTGAACGAATTTCAATAATGGCAGAAAGGCAACGCTCTGTCGATAAAATTGTTCAAATATGAATGCCTTACTCTAAATTTTCAATAAAAAGGAGAGCACATTCATTACTCAAGGCGGGCATTACGTCACGATTCATAAATTCTCCATCCACGTTATTTCACACACTAGTCCTTCGTGTTTAAACATAATCGTGACGTTGCTGTAATCTAATTGGCAGGTTACAAAAAAGAAAACAATAATCTACGGCAATAACTCAAAAATAAAATGTACAATCAGTGTTGCCAGGTATAACCGTCGATGGCCAACACCATACTGAAGACTCAACTTTTACCAATTGGTTTGACTACGAACAGTGCCAAATTTGGTCTAATAAGAAAAGATATAAAAAAAATAATAAAAATTTTTAGATAAATGACTCAAAAGCTTTTAGGAAAATTACCAGACAAGAGCACAGCTAGACCGGGCATGCATTTTTTATTATTATTTTTCTTTTTTTATTTCACTATCCCCCCTCTGGTCTTGGGCCCCTTCCAAAGTCATCCAGAAATGACAAATCACGTGCGTGAAAAAGTTAGAGATGGATATTTCCCTTGTAACAAAGTGGTATGAGGAAAAGTACATTTCCTGCTAGAGATCCTGAGGTCATATCTTACTTCGGAATTAAAATCTAAAATTAGCCCAAAGGGCTATAAATTATTTAATTTGTTTCACTTATCTATCTGATTCGGATTTAGAAAGAAATCGAAATTTTTTTGGATGAGAGATTGGTGTATATTTTATTCATCTGTTTTTCTATGTAAAGATTCTTGTGATATTCGTCGAGACAGCCTCACTCATATTTATTTAACAAAGAGTTTTTTGTAACATTTTATGAATGATGTCCTATTACGTCTGCCATCAAACATCTGTCTTGTCATATTTTGGAAAGAGGTACCCAATTCTAGGAAGGCATGCGTACCCTGACTTTTATGACTTCACTTATCAAGAAATGGTAAAATATTCAATTTGCGTACATTAAACTATATTTCGTGCAGCTGCATTAAGTTGTCGTCACAAAATGGTAGTGGAACAGTAACAAAGTGCAGTTTGTCTCGTTGTGTGACGGATTGTTAAGCTTTATAAAGACAAGTTTTGTAAATTTATCTCATTTGAATTGAAGTAGAATCCAAAAATGTTTTTGAAGGAGATAGGTTTATATTTTATTCATGTCTTTTTCGAAGAAAATTCGCCGGAAATATATTATTTTTGTCCATCTACATACTATTCAGTTAGATTTATTAAAGAATTTAATGCATGAAATTTAATTTTTAAAAGATTTTACATTTATTCAATAATGCGTATGTATATTAAATATACATGTATATTAAAAAAATACATTTAATCAAAAATCTATTTTAATACAATTGTATTATATATTTTAATGTGAAATTGTATTTATATAAATTTTAATTTTTAATCATTTTTATTTCGATTTATTTCAAAATAACAGTAATTATGGATATCGCAATAGTAGTAAGATATTCGTATTAAACTTAAAAGTATGTATTTTTATAATGGTGAGCTTCAGTTGTATATCTTTATAAATTAAACTTTTTTTTTCATTTACAAATTACAATGAAAAAAATGATTAAATATAAAAAAGTATTATGCAGAAACCAACCATTATGATTTACTTTTACTACTGAACTTTTTAAAACATATATTTCAAGAGAAAAGACCTTTATAAATGCATTTCTTCTTTTTATCTCCAAAAATATTTGAAGGAAAATCCAATTTAGTCTCAAACACTCCCCTCAAATAACCTTCACTTTCCCACTCAACGAATTTCAATAATGGCAAAAGGCAACGCTTTGTCGATAAAATTGTTAAAATATGAATGCCTTAATCTAAATTTTCAATAAAAAGGAGAGCACATTCATTACAAAAGGCGGGCATTATGTCACGATTCATAAATTCTCCATCCACGTTTCTTCACACGCTAGTCCTTCGTGTTTAAGCATAATCGAGACGTTTCTATAATCTAATTCACTGGTATATGCAAAAACATGGCTATCTATTATATGGCAATTGCACATAACTCAAAGAATAAATTGTACAATCCGAGTTGCCAGGTATAACAGTCGATCATCAACCCCAACTGTACTGAAGACTCAACTTTTACCAATTGGTTTGACTACGAACCGTGCCAAATTTGGTCTAATAAGAAAAGATATAAAAAAAAATAATAAAATTTTTTTAAATAAATGACTCAAAAGCTGTTAGGGAAAATTACCAGACAAGAGCACAGCTAGACCGGCATGCATTTTTATTTTTTTTTTTTTTCATTTTTTTATTTTTTCTACCCTCCATCTCATCTTGGGCACCTTCCAAAGTCATTCAGAAATGACAAATCACTTGCGTGACAAGTTAGAGATATATATTTCCCTTGTAACAAGGTGGTCTGCGGAAAAGTAAATTTCCTGCTCTCAGATCGTGGGGTCATATCTTACTTCCGGAATTAAAATCTAAAATTAGCCCAAAGTGCTATAAATTATTTAATTTTTTTCACTTATCTATCTGATTTGGATTTAGAAAGAAGTCAAATTTTTTTCGGATGAGAGATTGGTATATATTTTATTCATCTGCTTTTTCTAAGTAAAGATTCTGGCGATATTCGTCGAGACAGTTTCATTCTTATCCATTTCCAAAGAGGTTTTTAACCTTTTATGAATAATGTCCTATTACGTCTGCCATCAAACATCTGTCTTGTCATATTTTGGAAAGAGGTACCCAATTCTAGGAAGATATGTATTACTGTATAACTTGTATGACCTCACTTATCGAGAATATTAAAATATTCAATTTGCGTGCAGTAAACTATATTTCGTGCAGCAGTCGCGTTAAGTTGTCGCCACAAAATGGAAATGGAACAGTAACAGTAATGTTTGTCTCATTGTGTGGCGGATTGTTGAGTTAAATAACGACAAGTTTTGTTAATTTATCTCAATTGAATTGAAGTAGAACTTAAAAAATTTTTGGATGAGATATGCTTATATTTTATTCATCTCTTTTTCGAAGAAAATTCGTTGGAAATATTTGTTTAAAAATTTAGTCTACTACTGTGCCCACAAAGTAAGACCAATTATTTTTTTCAAAACTCTTTATTTATTCTTCCAAATTTATTTCATCACGTTCAAATTAATCCCCTTCGGACACGATGCACTTATGACAACTTTTTTTTTCCAATCCTCAATGCATGCTAAAATGTTATCGACATTGATGGATTTCAAAGGTCATGATTATTCATGTTGAATTGCTTCAATCGAATCAAAATGGTATCTCCGGAGTGGTCAGGGGATACCATTACAAAAAATGCATGCCGGTCTACCTGTAATCTTGTCTGGTAATTTTCCCTAAAAGTCTTTGAGTCTTTTATCTAAAAAAAATTTTTGTATTATTTTTTTTATATATTTTCTTATTAGACCAAATTTGGCACGGTTTGTAGTTGAACCAATTGGTAAAAGTTGAGTCTTCAGTATGGTGTTGGTGATCGACGGTTATACCTGGCAACACGGATTCTACAATTTATTCTTTGAGTTATTGCCATAGATTATTGTCTGTCTTTTTTGTATCCAGCGAATTATATTATAGCAACGTCACGATTATGTTTAAACACGAAGGGACTAGTGTGTGAAATAAATTCAATTACTTAATTATTTTACTTAATTATAAAATATCATTCCCTGTAAGATATTGAAACATTTAAACTTAAATACAAGCTTAAATAATTAAACATAAATGTGGGAACTATTTTTTAGGATACGTTATTCAAAACATGGTGAAGTAACGTATATTAATTATCTATGCTCTTGAGAACCATCTAGTCTTAAATAGTATCCTTATTTAATAGATGTCATATCCCTATTTACATAAGTGTAAAAGAAATTGGAATTTTGATATTTTTTTTTTAATTTTTCACTTTAAAGTGATAATCTTTACCAATAAAATATTTAGATTTCAACAGAGGTAACGATATCAATTAGTAAAAATATGGCATTAATAAATAAAGTAAATAAATAAAGTAAAAGTTTCCATATGAGATAATATTCGAATTTGACTTGATTCGACTTTGATAAATTTGATAAGAATTAATCGTAATCGTCTCCCTCTTAATCTACACTTTATTGTAAACTTCTTTTCCTTCTTCATGAATTCTAAGATTTCAGAAATTAATGTCATTAAACATAAATCAGAATCCTTAAATTAATTTCAGTGAATAATTAAAGCTTTCATTAACACTGATGATGATTTAAGGGCTCTAATTAGTCGGTTTGTAATTATAAGAGAGAACGCATTTATCAAGTGAAAACAAGCCTTTTAATTCAACATTGATAAAATTAAACAGATTACCTTTTAAAACTGCTCAGCATCCTATGATATTCAATTGGTTCATTTATGAAATGCCAACCTTATTAGCAGCTACGTTTTTCTCTAATTGGTTATCTTCTATAAATTAAAAGTGCAATAAAAATAATTAGAAATCTCATAAACATATTCATAAAAATAATTAGAAATCGATGTACAAGAATAATTTAATTAAATCTATATTTCAGAGTAAAGAAGTGATCATTAAATGGTGAAAGAATTGTGCAATTGTGGGAGTATATTAGACCTTGATTTTGCTTTTAAATGTTAGGGATAATCTTTTTTATCAACTCATAAGAAAAGAAATATATTTTTAATATTGTGAGTGCATTCTTCGTATATTTGTTAACATTAGATAGATCAATTTTAAACCTTGTTTGGGCCGTATTCGAAAAACAAAATCGTCTTCGGCCCTATATGATATATGTATGTATATTTAGTGAGATAAATAGATACATTTAGAATTATTTTTCAACAAAAAAAAAAAATCAGTAAATAATTTTCAAGTTGTAGACAAAAACATTGCAGCCGTCATGACAAGACAAATGTCTGATGGTAGACGTAATATGACATCATTCATAAAAGGTTAAAAACTCTTTGAAAATGAATATTGGAGGGACTGTCTCAACAAACATCACAAGAATCTTTACTTACAAAAACAGACACTTGAATAAAATATAAACCAATCTCTCGTCCAAAAAATTTTGACTTCTTTCTAAATCCAAATCAGATAAATAAATAAGTGAAAGAATTAGATAATTTATAGCTCTTAGGGCTAATTTTAGATTTTAATTCCGAAGTAAGATATCACCCCACGATCTGAGCGCAGGAAATTTACTTTTTCCGCAGAACACTTTGTTACAAGGGGAAATATCCATCTCTGACTTGTCACGCACGTGATTTGTCATTTCTGAATGACTTTGGAAGGTGCCCAAGACGAGAGGGGAGGGATAGTGAAATAAAAAAGGAAAAAAATACTAAAAATGCATGCCGGTCTAGTAGTACTCTAGTCTGGTAATTTTCCCTGAAAGCCTTTTTGAGTCATTTATCTAAAAATTTTTTTTTATTATTTTTATTATATATTTTCTTATTAGACCAAATTTGGCTGTGGTTTGTAGTCAAACCAATTGGTAAAAGTTAGGTCTTCAGTACAGTATGGTGTTGGCGATCGACGGTTAACACGAGCAACACGGATTGTACAATTTATTCTTTGAGTTATTTCCCAATTGCCATATAGTAGATTGTTGTTTTTTTTTTTTTTTTTTTTTCGTAGCCAGCGAATTAGATTATAGCAACGTCACGATTATGTTTAAACATGAAGGGACTTGTGTGTGAAATAGCAGCGATGGAGAATTTATGAATCGGGACGTAATGACCGCCTTGAGTAATGAATGTGCACTCCTTTTTATTGAAAATTTTAGATTAAGGCATTCATATTTTTAACAATTTTATCGACAGAGCGTTGCCTTTTGCCATTATTGAAAATCGTTCAGTGGAAAAGTGAAGGTTATTTGAGGGTTAGAGTGTTTGTGACTGAATTGGATTTCTTTTCAAATATTTTTTAGAGATAAAAGAAAAAAATGCATTTATAAAGGCCTTTTCTGTTGAAATATATGTTTTTAAAAGGTGAGTAGAAAATAAATAAATCATAACGATGATTTCCATATAACTTTTTATATTTAAAACATATTTTTGCATTGAAATTTTTAAATTGAAAATATTTTAATTTATAAAAATAGAAAAGATGTACAATTAAAGTTCCTTTTATTGCAGAAATATATGATTTTTACATGAATACGTGAATAATACGATATTCATAGTTATTGTATCTCGAACAGATTGAAATAAAAACATATTAAAACATACGTGAATAATTAAATAAATGTCTATTTATTGTTATACATTTGTAACTAGTATTTTTGTTATACATTATTATTATACGTAATTTTAATATTAACTTTACGTTATATATACGTAGAATATTTTAATATATTTTTATATATTAAAATATAATTTTATATACGTAACATATATTGATTTTACATACGTATTACTTTAGTATACGTAACATGTACAAGCATGGTATTGAATAAATATAAAATCTTTAAAACATTAAATTTTTACGTATTCAATTAAAATAACTAAATTTAATGGATTCTAAATTCAATTAAATTAGCGATATTACGTGAAATTTGCTTAAAGCATTCAAATAAATTTAACTTAATGAAAAATATGTGATTACAATGAAGAATACTTTAAGCTTAAAATACTTAAGGCACAATTCTTTATTTCGTTCTTTTAAGCCTTCTTTAATCGGAAAATAATGTTATTCTAAAAATAGTATTATTTTAAATTATTAAAACTAATTCAATTTTTTGTTCAGCGTATTTTTGTATCAGTACATTATAAAAAGTAATTTTTATTTAATTCTTTCGCCCAAAATTAAAAAATTCTGATTGTTATAGCAGAAAATTTTTTACTTTATTGCAAAATACCTTAAGATATAGAAACATTTAAACGTCAAAAATACAAGCTTAAATAATTAAACATTAATGCGGCATCTATTTTAGGATACAATATTCAAAATCATGCTGAACCCTATCATATATTAATTATCCATGCTCTTGAGAACTTTTTTTTTTAAGTTCTACTTCAATTCAATTCAGATACCAATGCAAACTCTTGCCTTTATTCAGCTCAACAATCCATCATACAGCGAAACAAACTGCTTTGTTACTGTTCCACTGCCATTTTTGTGACGACAACTTTACTCGGCAGCACGAAATATAGTTTTTAATGCACGCAAATTGAATATTTTACCATTCTCGATAAGTGAGATCATAAAAGTCATTGGCAATACATATCGTCTTAGAATTGGGCGCCTCTTTCCAAAATATGACGAGACAGATATTTGATGGCAGACATAATAAGGACAGTATTATAAAAGGTTAAAAATCTTTGGAAATGAATATGGATGAGGCTGTCTCCCCTGAATATCCACCAGAATCTTTACTTAGAAAAAAAAAACAGATGAATAAAATATAAACCAATTTTTCTGGTCCAAAAAAATTTTTGATTTCTTTCTAAACCCAAATCAGATAAATAAGTGAAAACATCAAATGATTCATAGCACATAGGGCTAATTTTAGATTTACCCGAAGTAAGATGTGACCCGATCTCAGCGTAGGAAATTACTTTTCCGCATACCACTTTGCCATAGGAAATATCCATCTCTTAAATTCTCACGTGATTTGTCATTTCTGGAGGACTTTGAAGGTGCCCAAGACGAGTGTGGGATAGAAAAAGTAAAAAAAAAGGACGGAAAAAAAATACTAAAAAATGCATCCCAGCTCAGCAGTAATCTTGTCTAGTACTTTTCCCTAAAAGCATTCAGTCATTTATCTAAAAAAATTTCATTTTTTTTAAATATATTTTCTTATTAGACCAAAATTTGGCACTGTTTGTAGTCAAACCAATTGGTAAAGTAGAGTCTTCAGTATGGTGTTGCCGACAGATGGTTATACTGGCAACACGGATTGTACAATTTATTCTAGAGTTATACATAGATTGTTGTTTTCTTTTTTTTTTTTTTTGTAACCAGCGAATTAGATTATAGCAACGACACGATTATGTTTAAACACGAAGGGACCAGTGTGTGAAATAAAGCGTGAATGGAGAATTTATGAATCTTGACATAATGTCCGCCTTGAGTAATGAATGCGCTCTCCTTTTTATTGAAGATTTAGATTAATGCATTCTTATTTTAACAATTTTATCGACAGCGTTGCCTTTTGCCATTATTGAAACTCCTTCAGTGGGCAAGAATGTTGTATTGGTGGAGTGTTTGCGACTAAATTGGATTTCTTTTCAAATATATTTGGAGATAAAAGAAAAAAATGCAGGTAAAGATAAGCAGAAAATAAATAAAAACATAGTGGTTTGCTTCTGCAAGTAATTCCTTTTTTATATTTTTTAAAAAATTTTGTCATTGAACTTTATAAATGAAAAATATTTTAATTTTATAAAAATATACAATTAAAGTTGACCATTATAAAAATGTATACTTTACGTTTTACATGAATGTTGTTGATATTGTTATTCTCCCACTTGGTAGATATCTAATCTCTGACCAAACCCACGAACTGGTATGGGACTCATGGTTGAAGGAGAAGGGAAACAGCGTGTTTGTTGCGAAGGAGCACCCGTAGGTAGAAGTCTGACTTTTGCTCCGTAATGCTCTACAGTCATATGAGACCGACCTACGGCTTAAGGTGGATTCCTTACCACTACTAACATCCATGCAAACGTCGGGACTAGGACTTGAAAACATGGTACCGAGCGCCAGAGCGCTAGCCGCTCGACCATTCAGACCCAGTTTTATATGAATATCTTATTAATAATGCAATAACCATAATTATTATTTATTTGAAAAGAAAAATTCGAAATAAAAAGGATTACAAAATTAAAAATATATAAATGTATTAAAATAGACTTTGTGTATAAATACCTTATTTTAATATACATAACATGTACATCTGCATTACTGGGTAAATATGAAATCTTTTAAAATTAAATTTCGAGCCTTTAATTCTTTAATCAATCTAACTGAATAGAATGTAGATGAACTAAGATAATATATTTCCAGCGCATTTTCTTCAAAAAGAGATGAATGAAAAATATAAA
>BPLR01018331.1:0-100006 GCA_021605095.1 Caerostris extrusa | reverse complement strand
ATCACGATTTCGAAGCCATATCTGATTTCTATAAGGCAAACAAATGAAAGTTAAAATAAATACCGAAGAATACTAAATTTGCTAATGTGTTTGTATTGTTAAGAATTACTACTAGTAAACTATTTTATTAAATTACAAATAATGCAGGGCTGTTCTTTCTGTACTAAAACGTTACACTCTGTTGCATTTATGCTTATTTAAGATAATGAAATAAATGAAATGAATTCTCTACTTAGCTGAAATAGGGAATACAACTAAGTAAATAATTTAGTTTCTTCTAGTTTGCCTTGAGAGTAACAACATATATTAAAAAAATATCAAGTTATTAAAATTTAATCAAATGGTTCATTCTCACTTTAATGGATAGAGAAAATTAGACAAAAAATTGATAATAATAAAAAAAAAAAATTGCTTTTTAAGTACGAAATATTAATCATCATAGAAATTTCCCTGTACATTACACTATAGAATAATTTAATTAACTTATAAATCTGTCACATTCATTTAATGAATTTTTAATACTAATGAAACAACACATTTAAAAAATTAAATATTACTATTTACATTGGCACTTGGTAAAGTTATTATTTTTTTTTTTTATAAATACTCAAAAAAAATAAAAAATAACTCTGAATTGCATATTCCTGTGTGTTAAAAATGAAATGGCATATAAGAACATATCAATACTCCATTTATAGATATTGCATTATACATAATTTTTGGTACTTCTCAACAACTTGGCAATTTAATTTATTGAGCATAAATCTAGCATTTCTGAAAAATGCTGCATAGAAAGTAACATTTAAAGGGTGCACCATTAAAAAAACATGATATGCAATCTAAAAATATTATCTAAAATAATCTTATGTGAAGAGGAGAAATTTAAAAGCAAGGAAAGGATTTAAAAATATTCCCCTTACTTGGAGGTAACTTTTGAGGAGGCACAGTGAAGTTGCCAGTCATTGACGTAGCCTTTCCTCTGAATTTCCTGTTAAACAAACACCCCCTAGTACAATTTCAGAAAATGTATGAATATTTGTGAGTATTGATTGCACACTGAGATTTGCATTAGTTAAACGTCCAACAAGTATTTCCAATAATTTGGGACTTACTAGAAAGAGGACGATGTAGAACTCTTCCAAGTTAGAGGTATTTTTCTATCTGAATGTATAAAAATAGGCAGTCTAAGATGCATTTTTATTTTAGTAAAATCCAGGTTATGTTGAGATGACCATTAAAAATAATTAAGAAAGATATGTATAATTAAGAAAGAAATTAGTTCAAAGGTAAAAATATCATCTGTCAAAATTTTCTGAAGAGATTGATACTTCGCTTTTCTATTTAATTTGTACTTTAAGTGCACTACTAGAGAAAGTCTCTTAAGCAGTTGGACTTAGTTGCGATTGAACAGCAAATATCAGAGTACTTTCCTATGAGATTGTACAGTATTTATAGAGATGCAAATCATAATTCAAAAATTATTAACTAATCAACTGCAGTGAAATTTTAGTAATCTTTTACACAATAATAAAATACTAAAAGTACAGTATTTTTGCAGAGTATTTAAGAAAAATATTTAGACAATACAGAATATTTAGAAATATCACTCGACACATTTAAATACATTTGCAAATATGAAATTTAAATTTACAAACAAGAATATAATAACATAAATTAAATTTAAGAAAATAAATGAATAAGTATCTTACAAATTATTTTCTGCAGTCAGCATAAGTACCGTTTCTAAGTCGACATCCACACCCATAGACACAGGATCAAACTGGCATATTTGCGTCTACCTCGAACACTTAATCTGCGATTTATTTTACAAGCAACATCTAATCCTTTTCAGCTACCACAGATCATCATAGCTGCCATCTATTTCAATATTACAGTTTTTCATCAGAGAGTTAACTGATAGTTCAGTTGGCATAACTGAGAAGATCAGTTTCTATGAAAAGAATTAAAGCATATACCAATGTTGTTGTTTTTTATTGCAGATTTAATTTGCTGCAATGTAATTTAAGAAAATTAGAAAATAAAATATTTTTAAATTTATCTTAAATAGAATATAAGAGTATATTTAACAAAAGAAAGCAAGAAGGCCAAAAGTGATGAAAAATCATTTTTCACTTAAAAATGGCTAGAAATGATTTTTGCAATGCTTATTAAATATTATTTTAATATTGATCAAAATTAATAGACATCCATGCAGAAGTATTATTCATTCAAATAAACTAATATTGCCTTGACTCATTAGTTACGCTGTTGTATACCTTTTTTTTTTATTTATTTTTTGTGATATATTCTTCAAATCTATTTTATTGCATGGAAGCTTCCCTGATTACAAAAAAATATATATTTAATCATGATAGTTTTTCTTTTCTTTTTTCTTTTTTTTTCCCCTCCCTTTTAGACAATTTCGAACACTTGCTTTTCTTTTATATTTGAGTTATTCTCGTAAGTGCCAGTCAAAAAATTTTAAGCAATATGTTTTTAATATTATTAAAAATATAGCTACATACAAAAAAATTAATGCAACACAATTTATAACATATGTAGCTTTTACAAGATTTCAAGAGTATCCGGAAGAATCGTTTTGGACTGATGCTGTGTTTTCGTTAACATTTAAGCCTGCATAAAAATAAATAAATATACATACTTATTTTTCATTTTCCCTTTTGTTCTCTAATTAGACTCTTACCAATTGCTTTTTTTAGAACAGCCTACATTGGGAGAAGTATTCAAGCTTGATGCTGGAGATTGGAATACCAAGGCTGGTGACTGGTGACGATCCATAGTAAAAGTACATCGAGTTGGGAACAAAAAAAGTATCAGATGCTTATTTTATACTAAGGACTAAAACAAAGATGAATCTCTTTGCCAGCTGTTTAATATTGCTCTTGAAGAAGGCAATAGAGACTAAAACATACAAATATATAAAACAATTTTCCCAAAGTCAATACAGAGAATTATTATCGGAAATGACATTGGCATTGGGAAGAACTAAGTTGTTAATAGTTGAAGAAGCTGTTGAGCGCTCGAATCGGCAAGGAAAAACATTAGTGTAACACAAATGAAAGAAAAAAAATAACTTCATGACAGTTAGAACTAAATTTTGCAGCTGCTAAGAATAAATGAATTATATGTTCCGGGAGGTTGAACAATTTAAATATTTTGTTACACAATTTAAATAACAATAATGATATAACTAGCCAGAGCCAGGAACAGATGCTATGATGGATTACAAAACCAGTTTAATCCAATACCTAAGCAGTAAAACACAGATGCAACTATTTTCTTAGAGCATTATTGATCAGCTTTGGTTCATAAATGAGTGATGCTGGACAACAAATTAGATGAGAATAAATTCATGACATTTGAGAAGAAAAAAAAATTGAGAAGAATTTTGATTGAATCTCCAGTGATTAAGAAATCAAAAATATTCTGTATTGTGCCGCTGAAGTAATAAATTGCATGTGATGGATCGGTTAACTTTGTTTTCTTCGGACAGATTATGCGGAATCAAGCTACCTGCTCTACATACTTTACCAAACTGCTGCAAATGTTATTGGATGGTAGACAAGGTGGTTAGAGTATTTGACAGTTCTTCGATTGTCTGACACAGATTTATTTCTACTTTCCGCCCTTAACACATCATTGTCTAAAGTTGTTTTTGCCTTCTGATCAATACGAGTCAGAAATATCAAAATTACCGGATCTGAAACATAGAAAATCCAGCTATGACATTTAAAAACGTTTAATGGACTTGGATAAATGTCATAAATGTTTTTGGAAGTGATTGTTGCGTTACTCAAAAGCATACAATGCCGGACCTATGTACCTCTTCTGGTATTTGGCTGCACATTAAGCCTCCCAAAAAAAAAAAAATAAATAATAAAAGAGTGAGAGAGAAAATTATTTACAAGCAGACAAAACACTTTAATCTTAAAATGTTTTTGGTACGACTTTGAAGTACACAATGAGCTGATAAATGATAAACAAATATTGACACGAGCATAAATGACATCACTTTCCGGTCCACATGATATAATTCGCCGGCGATTCGTGCTCCTTTTTTAACGTATCATATACCAATCATGTACAATTTTATGCTGGCCGGAAAGAAGACATACATTTAAAAGCTATGGTAAAAGACATTTTTCAACGATTTGCAACCTCCATATTTTCTAGACATGAAAATCTTGATCAGTTTTTTTATCACAGTTATTAATTTGGCCTTCTGTAAAACATTTTTAAATTTTTATCTATAATTTCATTCCAAAATTTTCTCATTCACTAGCACCTACTGTGATGTATGATGCACGTCAAAATTTTGTTTAAGTTCTCTCACTTCCATAGTCCACAAATGTTGATTCTTTACGTTCAAAAGATTGTTTTTTATTGGCAAAGAGCATTATCTTCATTGGTGGAATTCTAAATTATAGCAACATTTGTAAAAATCACATTTACTGTATTTCAAACGAATGTTGAATTGTAGATTTTGTTATTAATAGCCAATATAACTAAATCCCGTCAAGAATAACAACACTTAAAAAAACAAAACAACGCTAAGAATATTTTAAAAGTAAAAACCGCAACAGCATATGAATCACTAACAAAATTTTAAAAATCTTTTCAGTAAAAGTAAAAAAGGCAACTTGAATTTAGTAAAGGTATTTGATTGTTCCACTTCAAATATGATAAAACTACTCAATTTATAACAATATTGTAAATAAAACGTATCTAAAAAATGCAAAAAATTTATTTCAGTCGAAATTTTTCAAAAAAGTTTTGATTTTTTTGTTCTTGAATAGGTGTTAAAACATCCCCCCAGCAAAGCAAGTAAACATACTACTGTGTCCAAAAGTAAGACCAATTTTTTTTTTCAAAAACTCTTATTTATTTATTAACTTGATATACTTGAAAAATGGTTAACCTAATGAAAAACTATCAACACAAAATAATCCAATGTAATTATTAAAAGGCACACCACCTCCAATTACAACGAAATAAATTTATTTAACGAACCCATACAATGGACAAAGGAAGTCAAATACATTAGGCTATCAGCTTAAGACTGCAAACTCACCTTTTGAAGCCATATCAACTACATAAAGGAAAACGTTAGGAAGAAAATTCACCTCGGTCTACCTCTAAACGGCAAATACTCAGAAATATGTAAATTAAAAGTTTCCCTTTGTAAACTAGAAATAAGACCCTTTTTTATACATGCAGAATTTATTTGGGGCATAGCTGCATAAACAAAAAAAAAAAGAAGATAAAAATCCTTCAAAAATAAAAAACGTAATGCTTAATAATAGAATACTTCAAAATAGATTATCAACGAACCCAGGTTATCGAGAATGTTATGCCTGAAAAGTTTAAGAAATAAAATGCGGAAACATACATTACAAAAAAAAAAAAAAAAAAACAGGAAATTTTTTACAAGCATCATTAACTACACTAATCCACATTAATGCTCGGCATTGCACACAACAACGGGAAAACACAAATATCCATTCTCAATTACCAGATGGTCCCTACCACTTAGTAAACCACCATAGTAACCTATCCACCCACCTATTACTATATAATTTCCAACATACATTACATATTTCATACGACTCCTCCCAACCCAAATTACACCCATATAACTAATTCTTGGCCAATCATGCATGCCTCCACTCTCAAGCAGAGCAAAAGTGTTCTGGGCATTGGTCAATCTTTACTCTCCAGCAAGTAAGAATCTCGATAACGAAACAAGAAATTAAATAAACAATATTTTTGAGAAAAAATTGAATTACTTATCAAGAAATGAAAACTATATAATAATACTTACAAATTTTCAATAAAATGCAGTGTTAAAATATCAGATGCTTTAAAAAAAAAAAAAGTAAAATATTTCTATGACACATATAATTTTTTTTGTTGAGTATTTGGCGAAATATTAATTGACAGTTTTCTTAAAATGGATGCTTTGAGTTATTAGTATTTTTTAATTCTTAAATAAAATTCCTGAATCCAAAAATTTTTAGTTCGATTGAAGTTGAATGAGGTATGCATTAATATGCACTTCAATTCCTTCTTGTTTAAAATCATTTTTATTCATATTTAAAGATTTTATTGTAAAGATAAAAAGTTAAAGCCAAAAATATTTAAAACCATAAAAAGTTATTAACTTTTCGCTGTTCAAAGTTTTGAATTGGTAATTTCTGATTGATCTGAGAATTATTTTTTTAATTGAGTTCTTAATTACTAATTGGAAACGTGTTACTTCATGTATTACGAACATTGCATCCATAAAAGTTTTAACTGTGTATTTGTAGCTTAAAAACAACAATAAGAAAAGCCGTATTTGTACAGTTAGGAAAAAGATCTATTATGTTATTTATTCATTGCATTTTTTAAAAATTAATTTGTAACATATTTATTATGGTCTTTTCTTGCTTTTGCTAAATAAGCTTTTAGAAGATTTGCTTTGTTACGTGATCATTATCTTGATAAGACAAAAATATACAATAAAATAATGTTAAAATATTTTTAAAAATATACATTCATAACTGAGTGAAATTAAGTAACTAACTGAGTGTATAATAATGAAAGATAAACTATAACTGAGTGTATAATAATGAAAGATAAACTATAACTGAGTGAAATTAAGTTCTTTTCTTTTTCAACATATTCTAATACATCTCGCAATTTTCTAATAATGCATCTTGCAATTTTCTAATAATGCATCTTGCAATTTTCTAATAATGCATCTTGCAATTTTCTGTGCTTATATAAGCAGCAATGCTGCTAGATATGATTAACGTAGTTTCTATCACTTTTAGAAAACACAACAATTTCAACAATAGATATTTCTCCAACGGAACCAACTAATACAGACGCATTCGTGTACAATGGTGCTGTTAGATATGATTAATACAGTTTTTACAACGTTAAAGAGACTATCGTAGTTGGAAATTTTAATAAGACATTTTTCCTATGAAACCACTTAATATATTCATTCTATTAACTTCTCATACTGGAATGTTAAAAAGCTCTTTCTGCAATTCATTCCATTCACTATCATTGTTTTCGCAATTTTTAATTAAAAATGGAAGAGAAAATTTCTCAATAAACATCCAATACTAGCAAAAGGATTTGTTATGAATTAGCAATTTCTACACGATTAAAATCTTAAAATGATAATAATAATTACTCGTTTAAAATCGTAATTAGAGTACGATTTTTGTGAAGTAGGTACATACGATGAATTAACGCATTGTAGAGGCATAATTACACTGCACCTATAAAAACAGTACACTCGGTCACCTTCACACCGTTAGTGCACAATTATTCATAATATTTATTAAACAGCCTTTTTATGTAAATAATAATAAGCATTACAAATGTTAACAAAACCATAGTGCAACGATTTTTTTTTTTATGCTTTTCCTGTCTGGAAACTAATGAAAAAAAAAATAATTTTTCCGGTGCAGTAAGTGCAGAATCTCTCAACAATCAGAAAAATCGATTTATAGCAGACAAGGCGAAATAAATCCCTAACAAGGAGATATTATGTACTTAATAATAGAGTTGTGTAACTTACGATTCAATACCATCTTCATCTATCAGTAGAAATGAAAATTTGTGATGAAAGCACATTGCAAACAAACGAGTAAACCATCTTACCGTCTTCAGCTTCTTCGCTGCAGACATAAACCGAGGGGTCACGTGAGCAAAAGGGCCAATATAAGATTCAGCTCATGACATCACTCGGCGACGAAATCAATAAATGGGGGCGCCACACTTTGCCCAACAAAAACGAAACCAATATTAGAGCAGACTCCTCAAACTTTTCCAAATTTCCTTCCGTATTTTTGCTAAAATGAATATTATCGCACGAAAATAATTTCTTTTTATCGATTCCGGACTTGGATCCAAACAAATGTATCAAATATACGATAATAATAATAATTACTCGTTTAAAGTCGTAATTAGAGTACGATTTTTGTGAAGTAGGTAGATACGATAAATTATTTCGTCAATTACGTTTTGTCCCAATTTTGCTGCCAACAATTATAATTCTTATTTGGTTAAAAAAAAAAAAAAAAAAAAGAACTAATAAGAATTTTTTTCTTGATTTTTGGCTGTACATTTTTTTTTTCCCCCTTCATTATGACTTTGGAATTTCTGTTTGGTACTGCATACTAGAAAATGCGTTAAACTTATTTTTCTGAATTTTTAATACTTACTTTTACCACACAATATAATAAATTAAATATTTCTAAGATCATTTGAATTTTAACATACATATGCTTGTAGATATTGGCAATTGGAAAGAGTCGTCGAATAAATTAAACAAATTAACAAACATCTATTTATTGAGATAAAAAGTTACAAAAAAAATGTTTTTGCAACATTTGTGAAAGCAGGTATATTGAAAATAACATTTATTATATCAAAGATATGAGGAGAAAATATACAATCATAAATGTATATGTAAATATAGTAAGAAAATTAAAGAACGCAAAAGGAATCACCTTTTCAACTAAGACCAATTTTCAATAAATAATTTAAAATATTTAGTTTGATAAGTTTTATTAATTTGGTTTAGTTTGTCGCTCTACGGTCCTTTTGTGCACACTTTAGGCTAATTAGACCAGGACCTACAGTTTAACGAGGATTCCAAACCACTAAAAAACATCCATTCCACCGCCAGGATTCGAACCTGAAGCCTGTGGTACAAAAGGCCGGAGAGCCAGTCAATTGGCAAGCAGGCTGCGCATTTTTCAAGGAGAAGTGAATGTGTTTAGAGACGTGCACAACATAACAAAAAAAAAAAATTCAAAATACCTTACATCAATCAAAAAAGTTAAAGATATATATATATATATTACAAACACTATCCCTCACCATTACAAATTTCAAAAATTAACAGTTACTTCCTTCATGGCTATAAAAACCATAAGCCAGAAACAGTACTGAATGTTTGCAGTATTTCGAAACATTTGGATACATGTTGGCGAGAAATTCCCAATTTTAATGCATTAAATATTTTGATAAGTTTCACAATTATATACTTATTTGAGAGTGGTATTTTGAATCAAAGTAAAAATTCAAAACAAAAAAATCTCTAATAAACATAAATAAGTCGTTTATAATATAACATGTTTTGAAAAAAAAAAAAATTAATTAGGCGTTAGCGGAAATGTAACAGTATGGAGAAACTATCTATTATCCAATGGCAAAGGTAAATTCCGTGGGGTTTTAATTAAAAATAAAACTAATTTTAATTTTAAATAAAAAATTTTATTACATAAAAGAAATGAGCTGCCGAAATATCTGCTGCACATAATATCTGAAAATTTGAAGTACTAGAAAACAGTCATTTGCCTCTCTTTTGAAATAAGAGTAGTTATAATTTATTCTAGAATGATTATAATTTGCTATCCTGACGAAGAAACTATCACTCCTTGAAGGGACGAATAAAGTGTTATGCAAATTACAAAACGAATGCGCAAATGCAAGTCAAGCAACTGATTAAAATTCCTGACTAAACACAGACTAAAAATCTTATACACGCATAAACAATCAACCAGCATCCGAAATCGTCTTGGCTGCGAAAAGTCAGTGTTTTTGCTGTGAGAATGTCGGAAACCGTATATGAAATGTTAATGATTTCAGAACGTTGCCTTCCATATATAATTAGACCGATTGTGTGGAAAATTAAAAAGCGGTCAAATCGGAATGAATTCAAACAGAGACGTAATAGATGAGAAAGGTAAATTCCGTGGGGTTTTAATTAAAATAAGCTAAATTTAATTTTAAATAATTAAACTATTTAATACATAATATGAAAAATTAGATGAAAAAAATTCACAATAACTATTGAAATTTTCTTTCAAAATTGTTTTGCACCCCTAACAAGAAATCGATTCGTTCGTTTCCGTCTTTAAGCCGGATGTTTACCTTTCCAAACAATCAGTGGTCAAACTATACTTAATTTCATCGTTTTCTACAGTAGAGTTCACGAAAAGATTTAGATCTTCATGTTAACAATTGGTTCTTACGGCGTATAGCATAAAAACCTAGTGTCATAACCATCGCAATTACAGATAACTGTCCAAGGAAGAAAATATACAACGTCAAAGTGAGTCCAGAGCAAACAGGAACTAGAAGACGTACAAATTAGCACTTCAGATGATCCATTGTGAATGCTACCTTTAACAGCGTTATTGCTTAAAACGGAGTGGCATCAGAGTTGCGTGGAGTGAAAAATCGAATAGTATGTTTTAGAAATACATTTCTTTTCTATCTAAGCAATGAAGATTACCTTGTGAGAATCTGCAGTCTGTGGTCATCAGGTGGATTTCTTTGCTTTATTAATGAACCATATAGTCCATCAACATAGAGTCATGATTTGCGATGTTATCAGCGTTTATAGCATTTCAACTCTAGCACACAAAGTAGGCAGAAGAACAATACGCTACTATGCTGGAAAGGTGCTCCAGCCTATGCCGCAGCGAGTCTCAAATGCACTTTTGCCAGATTATGCTGAACCAGTTAATGCTTTGTAAGTTGTGCAGATATTTCTTCAACCCTGGGGCACTATTGACATCGGTTGAATATCCTCCTACCTTCTTATAGTAATGAAATAAAAAATTAATTATTGAATTGACATCGCATAGAGCACGATAAACCAGAACATTTATCGAATCAATGTAACATCAAGTTGGTAATGAATAATTCAAAAATGGATGTCCCATTTCTTACAGAATATTTAGTATTTTTGGTCACTGTGGCCTTGTCTGAACGTAAAAATTACCATCTTCTGTATCCAGTACTTATTGGATTATCTTATTTCGGACATACTTTTATAGTATAGTATTTCTTCTGTTAAGCAGTGTATATATACCATCAGGTGTCCAATAAATTCACATACATTTCAAGAATTTACATAACTTGGGAAATAATGGATAACTTGGAAATAAGAATTGAATGCCATGGATGAAAAATTTATTCTGAAGAAAAGAGACATTTTGGAACAATAAAAAAGTTTGTTCAAATTTTTGACGATAAAAAATAAATCCTGTATTCACATTACAGTATCACATTTAAAATGCAGAACGCGTGGGTACGGATGTTTTTCGTTTCTTTTTTTTTTTTTTTTTCCGATTTTTCAGTTTGCAAATGCAAATATTTTCGTTTGCTTTTTTTCGATTTTTCGTTGCCGTTTTCTAAATTCATGCAATACGGACACTTCCTTCTTATCACATCTTCAATGAAGTAATTCCTGGTCAGTGAAAAACAAGCAAAAGTGAACGTGAAAAAAACTTATCGATCATTATTGCAAAAATTGATAACTCATTCACTCGCATGATTTGATACTAATTGACATTTGGTTGTAGAACTAAAATACTGAATGCACCTAACATTTGTATCCATGACAATTAATTACATGTTTCAGTTAACGATGCTTTCACTCATTTACAAAATGTTAATTTTTGAGGGCTAGAGGACACATAGGACAATTAGTGCTGTGATAAGCTTGTAGACAACTGGTTGAAATAAAAGCAATAAAGTTTTCTATGGAGTTTTGTGTTTGAATGTATAAAATGTGTTTTATCGACAAAAATTTGAACTAAAACGGGGTTTTGTTTTTTTTTTCTACTGAAAAAAAAAAATTATTTTTGGTTAGAAAAGTTTTTTTTTTTTTTCCCCCCTCAAATTGCAATCAACTCTGCCAAATTTTCCAATTTCAAAGAGTTTTAAAAACATTACGAATTTATGGATACATTGCTCTGCTAATTACATGGTGTTGTGGAAATTTTTTACGATCATAAAAACAAATTTTAAATATCAGAATATCATGCATTTTGAGTGTTTATTACAAGATTCAGAAGAAAATATTATATTTACGTAGAAAGTAAATCATGTGAAGAATTCGCGTTACCACGATAAGAGAACCATAGGAGATATATCCATTACATAGGAAATATATAACTTTCCAGAGTAATATCCATTATAATGTCAGACTTGGTCTATCAAGATTGTTTTATAGCTTAAATTATATCCATTACTCAGTAAAGAATTCTGTTTGCATAAATAAAATTCCCCCAAAAGGCAGAACGATTCCGATATATGTTTTAAAAGAATAATGTTAAGAAAAAAATCATATGAAATTAATTCCCAGACACAAAGTGCAAAGTTTTTTACAGGATACAGCAAAAAAAAAAAAAAAAAAAAAAAAAAAATCTAACCGTTGTTGAAATGAAATAACACAATATATATATAAAGAACTCACTTTTATTCCTGTCATAGCTTTAACTAATGTATGCTATTAAAAATAATAATTATTTTGCTAAGTTTAAGCTATAAATATGATATCTTTCAAATATTGTTCTTCTCAGTCCGCATACTGCTGAAGTCGGCCATTAAAATTTCGCATAACATTTTACAGTATTTCTTTCGGCATGGTGACTATCTCACGTTGAATGGTGACTTTTAGTTCAGATAAGGAACATGGATATTCGGCGTAGGCTATCGATTAAAAGTAATCCCATATGAAGAAGTCTTAGGAATATTACGAATATTTAGTCTTAGGAATATTTCTTAGACAGCTGTTGTTCAATTTCAATGCACGTATTGATTACATTTAATCAAAAACAGGAAACTTTTCCTCTATTCCTGTAAGAATATAAATGAAAATAAATGGCAAATTTACTACGGAGTTTAATTTAATTATGGAAAAGAAAGGGAGGGAGAAGTATATATTATAATTTAGGCTTTATTTAAATGCTAAATATATCAAAAATCATTTTAAAGAAGTATTTGGAAAATGTCTTAATTCTCATATAAAAAATTCCTTTGAATAGTCCATTGAAAGGTAGTGGAATTTGGAGATGTTAACTGTTGAAGTTACTCACTTGTAATTTAAAAGAAAATTAAATGATTTCAGAAAACGTTGCAATTAAACTATATGTTTTATAGATATAAATCCTCATTTTATCCTCCTATCCCCCCCCAAAAAAACAACTCAATTTTCTAGAACCAATTTGAAGAGTATTATAAATATTTCCATCCACAGGCATGTCTTTCAAAATGGTGAGGGAGTGAACACATAGAGAGCAGTTAAAAATGTGGTAACTTTTAAACCCCTTAACCAATGCCAAAATAATTCATATTTTTAAATCAGCAAGAAAGTGCACCAATATTTATTAAAGACTTAGATGGTGGGTGCCATGGCCTAGTTGAAATAGTAAGAAATGACACCCAACTGTTCAAACTGTTGACTTCATTTCATAAAACACATATTACCTGATAATAATAAAAATCTCTTAGTTTCAAGTACCCTGTAATCTAACTTAATAACTGTAAGCATTTTTAATATTTCAAATTTATACTAAATAAAATAAAAAAATAGGAACAGAATTCAAACAAAAATATTTTATTCAAAGTTTGTCACTAGAACAAAAAAGAAGCTTGTAAAAGTAATAAATACGCTGAAACAAAAGAAAATGAGCAAACAAAACACAATTAAAAGTATTTCTTCTTTTTTCATGCGAAATACCAAAAACAATTAAACTGTGATTATCCCCAGAAAGTACATAAATGAAATGCTTACAAATCATGTTGTTAATATACATACCTTTTAACATCAATGCACTATATGGAATGGTATCATGAAATTTCATAGTAAATTTTTCCTTACTTTCATATACAATAATTAATCCACTAATTCTTCGCTGTTAGAAAATAAAATTTAAGTCTATATTTTTCAGTAGTTTGACACGTTTTTTTTTATTTGACATATCTTAAAATTGTTATTTGCTTTTAATAAGATTAACAATAATTGTTTTATATAAATTACCATAATACTTAATTGATACATATATTATTGAATTACTTTTTAGAATAATCTTATAAAAGCAAACCATCAAAAAATATATATATACCATCCAAACAGAAATAAGTATACCAATTTCACTAGTTTAAACACAATAAAATCAACAAAATTTAATTTACATTACAATTCAATTCAATTAAATAAGAATTTTATTAAATACATATTATTAATGTCATTTGAATTTAATGCTGGTTGTAGCAATTTAACTATAATTTATAATCATAATCCATAATGAAGGATCATAATGAATCCATAATAAAGGATGATCAAAATTCCATAAAAACTCAAGATAAATCACAGGAATTGGCAACTATATACAATAATTTATCAATGAACTTTGCCTAACTGGTGCATTTGAATTCATGTATGTTTACTAAAACATTGGTAACATTAAATGAAATTGCAAAATAACTTTTATTTCATAACTAAAAGTAAGCAAATATAGTGTTAATGATTTGAAAAAAATTTTAATACAATAATAATGTATTTCAATCTTTCAGTTATTTAATCAATTCTTGTATGTTTAATTTTGGATTAATATCAAAATAATGAGAAATACTTAAAATTATTGAAGCAAATCATACACTCAAAAAAATTTGCTACAATAAAGCCATCTTTTATTTCTACATATTTGCCATCATCATTAACATTTATTTTTTATTACATAAAATAATACCTTAATATAATGGTACTCAAACCTTTACTTTTGTGTCACTCATTACATTAAAAAGGGTATCCTAGCTTTTCAATAAATATCATGTCACTTTAATGCTTATTTCAATTTATTTTGTTTTAGCAATATATAAATAGAAGATGTTTTTCATACTCAGATTGTTAGTAAGTTTAATATTAAAGAATTTATTTTATTGAAATGGGGCCTGATGGCCGAATGGCTAGAGCTCTGGCGTTCGGTACCACAGGTATCGGGTTCAAATCCCGGCTTTGCCATGGGTGTTTGTAGTGGTTCAGGAATCCACTTTAAGCTGTAGGTCCCGGTCCTAATAGGATCGTAGAGCGCTGTGGGGCATTGTTACTCCGCGTCCGTAGCTTACCATCAAGTTACACGCGGCGTGAGTAACATAGGTGCAGCCGGTTATGGCGAAAGATCACGGTCTATTTGCCAGTTGCATTAGAAGAAAAAAATAAAATAAAATTTTATTGAAATGTAACCATAACTGCTTTTAAAAAATATTTGAACTTCACTTATGATTTAAAAGTAGCTAATTAAAAAGAAAGGCGTGATTTTATAAATATGATGTTGTATAAGAAATACAGATTTTATATATTTTTAGATTTACACTCAGAAACCCTTTACCAATCAGAGATTAATTATTAACAACTTTGAAGTTAAACAGATTTAAAGTTGATATTTATCAAAATTTCTTCTGCATAATTTTAAAAAAATATTTTACTTAAGGCAATTTAATTTTATCCGTCCAATATAAATCACACATCCCTGTTCAAAATATCCTTGCCCCCTTACAGTTTGAAAACCATTACTTCAATAGAAACTAATAAAGAAATTTATAAATTCTAATTAATTTCCCAAATAGGCTTAAGAATGTTGTATGAGTGAATTCCAAATATATTTCTTGCAATTTAGATATTAAGTAGAGGTAAGCATAATTTGTTTAAATTATATTCTGCGTTCCATACATTTTTAAGATATAAAAATCCATTCAAAATTTTTAATTTTTTTTCAGTTACAAATAACTACTAAATATGCTAATGAAGATTTATTACCTAAGAAATATAATTTCTAACTATATAAGATTTTAAACAAATAATAAATAAATATGATTAACATGTAAATTCAAAATGTATAATTGATTTCATACCTGCATCAACAGATGAACTCATCATGAAATTTTCCCCCAAAATGCAATGTTTTTTTATAATATTACTTAGCTGAATAGGAAGATTTTTTTTTTTTTTCCTTCAGAAACCTAGAAAAAAAATGAAAGTGAGCATAATAGATAAATTACAAAAAAACAAAAACTAGATTCTCAAAACTATTTTCTTAAAGAGGCATGTACTACAAAAATAGAATATAAAAGGGAAAAGGGGGCAGTTGATTTTAGATAGGGATTCAAGATAAAAGAAGCTGCATTCTAAGAACAAATGATATTCTCTCATGATTAAAATTTGTCATGTTGATAGAAACTCATTATTCTTTTTATTAGTCTTGTAAGAATGAATTTAGATAAATTCATTAACAGAAGCATATTTAAGAAGTAACAAAATAATAATTAAACATGATTAAAATCTTTTAAATTATTTTAAAGAATTTTTTGTTTTATGTACGCATTTTCTCCTTAAATTAAAATTAAGTAGCAAATTGTTTTACATAATTTTCTTATTATTAACAGATGCAAACACTTATTTTCCTGCCTGATTACAATCAATGGATTGCATTTTAAAAACCTTAGAATTAGTTGATAAGGGTTATATATTGCTGCATCTAGTTTGTGAATTTTATTTTCTTAGAACATTGTAAACAAAATATTAGTAAATGATAAGTTATTATTTTTTTTTCTAAAACAATAAAGTGAGAAATGGAAATGGCAACATTAAAAAGCAGCCTTGCTTTTACAAATGACGGCACTTTCAATGGAAGTTCTTTTGAAATTTTCTAATATTTTTTATATTATTAAAACGGTTTTATTTTTACATTAAATTATTGTTTATTTTACCTTTACTTGGTTTATTTTCACAAAATATGTAACATTTTTCATTTGTTTATATATATGTATATATAAATTGGCATGCAAAATAATCATGTTTCTAATTCACTCCTTTCTTATATATATTATTGATTAATTTTTGTTCTCTTAAATATATATATTAATTTATCATACTATTATGGCATAAAAAACTGTTTTAAAAGTTGAAAATGCCAAGCTAGTTTAAGATATCAGTCAAACATATAAAAATGGATCTTTATTGATATATAGCTAGTTAAATAAAATAAATAAACAGGCCTGCATCGCCTGCAGATGTGCCACTGCAGAATATAAGAGATTTTTTTTTTTTTTTTTTCACTGCTGAAAATTGTGAATGCAGATTATAGGCAGGAAACTTAATTAATAACGAAAAACAACCCAATGATGAAACATAATGAAACTGATATCTCACTATCTTACAGCATACTTGATAAAGAAATCTTTTCTGATTAATTAAGAGATTTTTAGAATTTGTAACATAATTTCAAACACATAAAATATAATATGGAGATTTTTTTTTTAAATAACCATGATAATCTATTATTCAATACAAATTTGAAAATATATATATATTTTCCTTGACTTTTGCATTTTTGTTTCCTCTTTTATCAAATAATAAAAACTTTTAAAAATACACACATGAAAAAGCTCCAATGCATGATGCATAGTGAATCAGGATGCAATATATTTAAGATTAAAATTAATTAATAAATCATATTCAGTAAAAAACACTGTAAACTAAAACCAAATAATTTTCTATTATAAAGCAAATAGTTTCCTATCATAAAGCTAAGTTATATACAGAATAATTTTAATTTGTTTTCCAAATTAAGGGTATTTTTTTTTTAAAATTTAAACAATGTACATGAGGAAAATAAAATACTGCTTATGCTAATAATATAACAATTTAAAATAAATTCTCTTGAAACAGCAATTATAGTATGATAATTTTTAAGGGATGAACAAACGCATTTTTAAAGTTATTAAAAGTAAAAAAAAAACTCATTAAAAAAATTAGTTTTTTTTCCTCATAAAAAACATAGAGAGAAATATTTGATTATATTTTTATAATACCTGTCATTATACACATTAATCAGTCAGTATAACATTCTTATTTTTTGGTTTTATAAAAATAGGCATTCATGAAAATGATCAATAAAAAAAACCTTTTAAGCCAAATAATATTTGTAATATAGTGATGATTAATAATAAAAATTGGAAATCAATAATAATGTTGAACTTAATAAGTATGCTTAAATATAAAATAATTCCCTTAATTATAATAATAATTACGTAATTTAATAAAAAAGAGCTCTTATTACACTTTGTATAATCTTTTACAATTAATTTGATAAACAGTCTAATATGTTATTATGAAAGGGTTATACAAACAATATACAAGAGTTAAGTGATAACTATAGTACATGTTATCAAGTTCAGTTTGTGCTGATTATAAAAAGAAGATAGCTAGATTTATGTGTTATATCTAAAAACAGGCAATTGTCAGAGGTGTATTAAAAAGAATATTTCATAATTGTTAATCATTTTAACCAATTATTAAGTAAAAACAAAACAAAAAACACAATTTTCTAAATATAATTAATTTGCTTCTTCTCCCATTGTAATTTTTCTTTTTTGTAGGAATAACATCATTTTTAGGTAGGATACAATGATGAGGAATACTGTAATTAAGCTCATACAGTTGACCCTTCATTAAACCACCACTTTTATGGTGAAAGTGAAATTGCAAATATTATGACCATATTAGTGATGTAATATTTTCTTAATAAGATTTTCCTTCATTACCAACTAAACATTGTTCATTTTGAGGCTCAATAGTATTATTTACTATAAAAATTTATTTTTGAAAATCTAAACTTGAAACATTTAATTATGGCAAGTAATTTTATCTTTAAGGTTAATGAGAAGTTAAATATGTACATAGGATAAAAAAAAACCTTCACTTCAAAAGTAAATAAATGATATAGTAGAGTAATTTAGAAACAAAAACGAACTAGAACCATATTTTGTTTACCAATTTTCTTTCAACAGAAAAGAAAGAAAAGGAGGTATAATGTATTCCTGAGTGTTAATATAGAAGTTTAATTAATAAACTATATAAGAGTCTATTCAAATATATGAACTATAATATAGAAAGGTGAAAATGCATATTATTGATAGTAATATTTCAAAAATCATAATATTGTTGTTTGTATGAAGAATGTTGCAAATTCTAAAATCAAAAGAAAAAAAAAAAAAAAACCATTCATACTTAACTTTAAAAATATATTTATTTCTTAATATTAAAATATTTTTAAGTAAATCATTCATATTTCTGAAACAACAAAATGGCAATTTTTCCACTTGAACAAAAATAATATTTGAAAAATTGTTTCATTTTTTTTTCATATTATTCTTAAAAACCTATAAATCAAAATTAATTCCTTTAAAAACATATAATTCAAATTAAAAATACTTTAAACATTTATTGTAATTAGAAGATTGTAAACAGAGAAATAAAAAGAAAAGTTTAAGGACTCGGAAAAAAAAAAATCAGTTATAAAACACAAAAAAATTACACCCAATACAGAATTTTCAACCCTTTTCTTCTCATGGTAGTTCATTATACATTATTTTATCTACTTACAATTACAAAATAATTTCTGTTGGTAGAAATTAGTTAACGTTTTCAAGACAACTATATATATATTTTTTAATTTATAACATTTTGAAATTCAAAAACATAAGAATGAAAAATTATTTTTATTTAGAAAAAGTATGAATATGCATGTAAATTATAGATATTTACAAAGAATATATGTTTAAAAAAAAATAATGTGTATTTAAACACAAAGAATTTACAGAAGTAAAAATTTGCTACAGAACACTAGTTATTGATTTTGGGGAGCTCGGACGAATAATTAACTTTTTATGTTAAATATGAGATGTTTACCTCTATAACTAATGCTTTTTTATAATTAAAAAGAAAAGTTAAAATACAAGCAGTATAAAGGAGTAAATATTACAATTGGAGCACTCACTTTTCATTTCAAAATGTAAACACTCAAATGTAAACAGTAAACACTACTTACAGAAGACTCACCTGGATTATGAGATATAATACGAGTGCTTTTACCAATGATAGAAAAAAAAAAAAAATATACTGCATAAATATTAAATTTAATTGTCCATAATGCAGATAATAATTTTTATTCTAATTTCTAATGTATAAAACCCTGAGAAAAAAATTATCCTTTTCATATAACATTGAAACGAGGTTTAAATATACAAATTTTTTATAAGTATTATGTACAGGATTATGTCAACTAGAAAACTGACATAATTTTTATATTTGTTGTTAATTATGTTATTATTAAGAGTGTTTGGTTTCGTTTTGATATTTTGTTACCTGCAAAGCCACGGAAGATAAATTATAAATTTTATATTTAACTATAACATTAGTAATGGCAACACAATCTGTTTGAAAATAAAGCAGGCGAAAATTTAAAAGGTCTTGGATAAAATTAGAATGCAGCTGCAACATGCCTGCGTCTTTTTTACAAACTTTTACGTGAGTTATATTTACCCTCTTGTTGAATTAGTTCGTGTGTATGAAAAACTAGACCAACGCGATGCCAGGAGATTGTCAGGGTGGATCTATTTCCAGAACATTACCCCGCGAGCATCACCTGGGTACAGGAAACTTGGGGACTTTTCGTTTAAGGCACATATTAGCTGAGGACGGTTGTAAAGAAAGTCAGGTTGCTTTGGCAAAGAGCTTATTAACTATTCCTTCTAATAATTTTGAAGAACGCACCTTTAATGCTCAATTAGCTGTGTATTGGCTTTTACAGGCTGCTGAGAAAGGCCAAGACGAAGCATTTTCATTATTGAAGGATTGTGTCAATTGGGGTGTTGGTATAAATGCTAGAAACCATCCTGAAGTAGAGAAGTGCCTGAATTTTTCTGAAGAAGAAAAGGTTTCACGTAAAGTAGCATTTTCTTTATTTCAGGCAATCATGAGTGACACCGAAGATCTTGTCCCAGAACATATTTTGCGTGAAAAAATCGAATTTGTTCTCAAAGAAGAGAGTCGTGAAAAGCTGTCAACAAAGATAACTGAAGATCTGCCCTTTCCTCAACAACAGCCATGTCAAACAAAATTTGATGACGCCAGTCTTCGTAACCAAGCTCATGTGTCTTTTAGTGAAGTTGTTAACTCAGTTCAATCATGTCTGGAAGGTAATGTACCTCTTGTATCACTGAAGCAAGTAACTCATTATACGGAATACAAGAGATGGCTATCCTCAAAATATATACATATTATGTGGAACCTTATTTTAAGGTCTGCTGAAAATCTTTTCAAAAATTTTCATCTCTTGTATTTCCACTTTCATTTTTAATGTTATGTCTTGTTTTACTGCTAACTAAATGTATGTCACCATCAGGAAATGAGATGAGTAATTTTATAAAACAATCTATGTTGAAAGTTGTCACACTGTCTTGCTTGGCAGTTATGGTTTCATCTACTTGTTTTGTTATTCACATTAATTTTAGTGGGGATAATATGAAAAAGTGGTTACATTTGGTAAAATTTTTTGAGCCAAATATTAAATCAACTGAAGTGGAAAAGAAATTCTTATCAAAAACAACATTTTCTTTGATAACATTTCTCTTTATTTCTTTTATGTATGTATTATTGGTTCCTTTGAGTTCTACTCTTATGTCTTTTGCTGATCTTGGAGTTTTAAGTTTTGTTCTCATGCTTTTTGTGGATAGAACTATCATTCACCAAAGATATTATGTAAACATTTCATTAATATTAAATGCCTTAACTTGCATGTATAAAGCAAATGCCTTGGAAAATCTTTTTACAAACTCTCTTTCTTTCTTGAATTTTAACATAACTTATGAAGTAATGCAGAATATTTTTGTACATCTAAGTTTAATCTCTTGTTTAGCTTTTTACCATTTGTTCTACCTTATTTGTATGTTAAGATGGCACTAGGACAAAAGAGGGGTTGGCACTTAGTGTTACTTCCTCATTTAATGTCCCTGATTTGGATGAATTTGGCTTCAATCCATTTGGCAAATACATCTTCTTCTTATCAGTTTTTCGGTTTATTTTCCTGGCTTGTCATCTTAATCTTGTCAAATTATATAGGTTTTGTGTCAACATTTGTTATATATTTACTTTTAAAATTATATTTTTTAGATACTTTTAGAATTGAAATATTATTTTTGGCATTAGCTTTTTTATTAATATATTGTGCAAGTCTTTTCTTTGTAAAGAAATGTAAAGCTTCTAATGAAAGTAAATTATGGCATTCTATTATTTTTCTGACTTTATTAATCTTGTCATATCAAGCCATTAAACCAGAGGTACAGAAAATGGAAATTGCATCAGATGAAATTATATCTTGGGAGAAATATCAAACTTATTGCCATCATCATGCTTGGTATCGGACCAATACTGCCGAAGTTCAAATTTCATGCCTTCCTTTAAAAGGGAGGGATATCTCTTTGGAGGGTGTAGTAACTGCTATTGATATTGTTCAGGTTAAAAATAATATGGAGTTGATAGCTAATATAATGCCACAGCCATTACAAGACTGGTTTACATGCATGTTGGGAAAAAGTTACTTAAATTGTGACTCTTCATTATTGTCAAAATTTGAAAAAGAACGATGTAATTTGTATGAAACTTTGAATTTAAAGAAATGTTACCTTCATAATTGGAATGAATATAAGTATCAAATAATTGTAGAAGTGTCATCACGTACATCTCCTGAAGTTGTACTTTTAACAGATAATAGATGTTCAGAATTTATTATGAATCTAAAAGAAGGAGATTCACTTCAAGTCATAGGCACATTAGAATCAAATATTGGCAGTTCTTCACCGAAATTTATTATACGACAGGCACAATGTACTAATTGTTATGTGGATACTATGTGCACTACCTTTTCTGCTCTCCCTTTGCCTGACTACAGGCTTTCATTGAAAAATATAATAAAGCTATATTTTGAACCATTTTTACAGTATGAGCCAAAATAAAAGGAAAATGATATGTTTCATTCATGTGAATTTTTCATAGCCTATGATCAAATTTTTTCATTTTTATATACATTTTATTTTATGCAATTTTATTTATAAAGTCATTTCATATATTTATAGTTTTGTGTGCTTTTTTACTAACTGTTTTTAATGATAGTTTTGTATTTTCATGCTTCTTAGAGTTTGAAGGTAAGCTTGTAATGTATATCTCTTTATATAGTTTGTAGTAAAATGTTATGTTTTTGGTTGTGTTTGTTATAGAGGATTCTAAAATTTGTTTTGTTTTAACTTGAATAATTTTTAGTTTGTATTGATTTTATTTTAAGGAAATTTGTGGAACTTTTTAAAATTATTTTGAATGTCTCTAAAAACTCTAGATATCATATTTATTACTCTGAAAACTGAAAATGAAGAAACAAATATCAATTGAAACAGAAGTTTTTGTGTTTTACCTTGTTTATATTTTTTTTTCTATATTAATTAAAAATATAAAACTTAAATATACTGATAAATTACTGTTTTAAGTACTGCATCAATTCATGTGCATTGTTTATCAGATTTGATTTGCACCAATTATAAGTGTATCCTAAATTATTTAAATGCATGCATAACTAATCGCTAAATTGAGACATTAAAAACTATTAATAATTTGTAATATTCCTTTCAATTATAAAAAAAAAGTTATTTTTAGTTATGCTATTCAAGTCTAAATAATTTAATATCTAAATTTTTTTAAAAAATGTTTTTTATGTATTACTAAAATAATTATTTATTCTAATTCTTAACTAAAAACATTTTAATGTTATTATAAAAAATATTTTATTAACCTGTAAAACAATGCTAATTTTTTTAAATGTTATGCAAATAAAACTTTTATTTCATAATTTTTTTAGTCATAATTTAATATATTTACCACTTCAAAAATCTCATATATGTATTTTCATACCAAGACGGTGGTTCTCAAAGTATGGTGTACATGTCCCAAAGAAAGGGAATATTGATATGTTGTCTTAAGTTAATGAAAAATCAATAAAATAAAGTATGAAAATACTTTTGATGGATACAAACTTTAATTATTAACAATTGTATTGTGTTCTATTTTAACCATTGTATAAAGAATTTTGATTTTTATATTTAAAATCGGAATTCGTTACAATCAAAGACTAATTATTTGTAATTTTGAAGTTCATCAAATAATTAGTCTTTGATTGTAATGAATTTCTGATTTTAAATATAAAAATAAAAATTCTGTATAGAACAGTTTATTTTTGTGTCCTTGGGTTTGTTTTATTTGACTACTATGGAATAAAATGTAGAATTTTAATATTTTTTCATAATTCAGTAAAATCTTTTCTTAATTATACGCAAGATGAAAAATTCTTTAAAACTTGTAATTTCAATTAAATTCATTCACTGTAACTATAAGTAATAATCTTAATACTTAATTTGTATTTTATAATAAGTTTATTACTTTAATTTTGATTTTACTATTGATATAATATTAAATTAAAATAAAATGACTAAACCATTAAAGCTTCTATGATATTTAATCATGAAAAAGCTAAGACCATAGAGAGAAGCAATAAAAATTTTCACTGTTAAGGGAGGTGTAAAACAAAAGTTTGAGAACCACTGTATTAGCACATTGTAAGCTTCAAAGAGAAGCATTGTAAATAGTTATGTCTTAACTTGTGAGACTGTCGAGATGAAACTTCTTCGTGGCTGATTTTAATCTCAAACTACAAAAGGGCAACATTCATTAACTTTTAGTCAGCTATTTATTTAACTGTGTTATATTTGCCTTTGCCAATGAGTCTTTTTTATTATTATTATTTAGAACTTGCAAGAAAATGTATAAAAAGGAAATATAAGAAATTAAATGAAAAGAAATCTTCAGAATATCTTAATTTAATCAAAATGAATAATATTCTAAAGAAAACAGCTGACAAGTAGCACCTAATTCAAATTATTATTTCCATAAATGTATTTATATCATGACAATGTTATAAATCGCCCTATAAAAGTCCTCTAAAAATAATATATCAAGTTTAAGTTAATAATCTTGTAAATTTATACGTTATTAAGAAATTGAACATTGTAATTAAGGAACTGTCAACTTTTAAAAGTATTATTATTTACACTACCATAATTTTATATATATTGTCTTGAAAAAGAATGTATTTATTTCCTTTCTATAAATCGAGGTTGCTTCATTTTGGGGTATAATGTCATATGTACATAAGATGTAATGAAAACAGTACATTTTAAAAATTGACTTTTGGTTCTCAACAAATAATTCAAGGTACGGCTGTAACATTATGCTACTTTTTGTCTCTATTATTATCAAATATAAATTTCTATATTTCTAACTTTACCCCTATTTTCTTCATAAATATTATGCTAAAATTCTGTTTATTATCAAAATTGTAATCAATAGATTTTATTATATACGTTAAAATTGTTAATTTTTCATGTCCCTTGTGATTATACCAAATCATTTTTTATCTATTGTTATATATGTATGAATTTTTTTTTTCTTGTTAATTTTTATTTCAAATTTAATTTATTAAAAATGTTTTGAGTAATATAATAATATGGGAGTTGCAAATTTCTGTGATTTTATTTATCATTTAAAATAAATTATATATTGCTTTTAAAAACAAACTAAGTTATCATTTGAAAGTTGCAGTGTCATTATATGAAAAATTCAGTTTAATATTTTGATGCATTATTTATTTGTAATAAAATATTTTACTTTATTTTTAGGTTTATTTTATTTTGATTTATTTACTTGTTTTGCACTTAAAAAAAAGACAACTTATTTTCAAAATTAAGTAGGGGTTTTTTTATTTTAAGATTATTTTCATAATAGCTCTAAATAATTGTATGGTTAAATTTATTTTTTCTACTTTTTATATATTGTTAAATATTAGCTCTTATACTAATAGGCAATATTTTTTTTATTTGGATTATTTATTTTTATTACTTTTTAAAAATTCCTTTAAACAAATATACCATGTTGATTTTTCTGATTGACTAGGCTTCCCCCAACCCCATCTTCAGTTGGAGATGGACATAAAAACTAATCAATAAAATTAGGTTAGTACGAATTGCAAAATGTAAATATTCATACAGATGGGAACACTGTGTGTTATTACTTAATCATATTAAAAGTGTAATGTTAATAATTCAGATTATGCTTATAAAATTTGTTAATAATACAAATTAGTCTTGAATCAAAATGGAGAACAATTATTTAAATAATTTGATACAGGAACAGAATTTTCATTAATTTTTTTAATTGTTATGTGATTGCCTTAATATATGGAAAAAATATGCATAATTTTTCGAAATGTAAATTGTAAATCAATATGAAAATTACGAATTCTGTATGAAATGATCACGAGAAAGAGATATAATTTAACATTATATAAAAAAAAATCTGAAATATAATTAATAACAATTATAATATTTAACTATCAGAGGTATAGGTGAACATAGATTCTGTTATGTGGAATCAAACTAATATTAAGACACTGTTTCCTCCTTTTACCTTGATTTTTGAGTTACACTTAATTTTTATTGCAGCAATTGACAAAAGTAGGTGTATAAATAAATTGCAAGTGTTATTAAATTTGAATTGAAAGCAAAAATAAACATATGACAATTTTGCAATATTTGTTTCCCTTATTTTTGGGAATCATTGTCTTTATTTTATCCGATAAGTAGTATTTGCAATGCTGATTCTTAAATTAAATTGACTTGTTAAAAGCATGCACAGTTAACACATTCACTGTGAAGATTCAAAATTTATTGTTGGAGAATTTCTGCATATCACTTTAGTAAAATTGTCATTTAATCTTACACCCTGCCTTTTTAATCGTTAATAATGTGAAAGTAAGAGAGGCAACTGTTCTATTCCAATGTTTTTTAGACCTTTGAAAAGATCATCAAATTACTTTCTGAACAGGAAATATAGTCCAAGGTAAGTCAAAATTATTGCTTCTATTACAAATAGCAATAACTTTGTGCACAATTTTACCTTTATTTCAATAAAGAAAAAAATTGTAAAGTTTATATACACATACACATGTTCTAGGTAGCTCCCCTTTATCATATGGGCAACATCTAAACTGCAGGGATGTCAAACTCATCCTTATGAAAGGAAATTTTCTTTCATTGTAAATCACAGGACTATGATATAAATAAATACTAATTTTATATAAAAAAAAAAACTTCATTTAATTTTTAAAGTATATCATCAAAATTAGGATCACATCAATTCATAACGTTTTTTTTAAAAAAATGCAACATACGATTTTGATAATCAAAATAATTGATATTTCATCTGCTTCATGATGTCATGGATGTTTGGTATCAAAACAGTTGCATTAATGTTGGAAATTGGCTGAATATGTTCATCTGTTAGCCTTGAACAAATATTGAGATTTATTAATTTTTATTGTGGAAAACAGCTATGCACTCAAATATAATCTTTCAGAACTGCTTAAAATGTGAGCAAAATATTTTTCATGTTGAAGTGAATGCTATAAGCTTTAAAAGTTTTTGTATGAAAAGTTAAAATAACAGTAAATTAATTATTTCTTTAAAAACAATATCGCATTACAAATTATTCAATTTCTGTTAACATTAGTTGATGCCTTTTGGATAGAGAAAATTCATGCATTTATTTATGATTTGCTTAAACCAGTAAAAGTGCTGCTAAATTCGTCAATAAGTTTCTTGAAATTCGAATATCAATAGAACTTGTTGTCCCTGTATTTCTGACACGCCGAATCTAAACAATAGCTCATTAACTAATCTTTGCAAAAATTTAAAGCATTGCTACCATTTTCTTTAAAATTCCAAACTCACTTATTTGCCATAGTTATTAATGATAAAGCATATGACAAAAATTAATGCCTTACCATAAATAAATTTAAAAAATTGTCAATTGTTATCAAGATACTCCTTTTGAATTACCCTTTATATGCTAATATACAAACTGAACTGCTCAACTCCTGTAAATATTAAATTTAAAATGAAATCTAAAATATTTTCTTAAAATAAACTAGACGAAAATAAGTAATATAATTTATATGCTTTTGAATCGAATTTTAAAATGTTTTGGATTTCGTAATTCTGGGAATTTCTAAAAGATTCTTAAACAGAACACGCAGAAAATATTATAGAACTAATTCGGTAATTTAACGTTTTACTATTTCATTATTAAATATTAGATAATGTCATTCATTTCCTTTTTATTTTTTTTTATAACAATGTACGATAAGTAGAAATAGATGGCCAATTGGCTGGATCTCTGGCGTTTGATATCGCAGGTTTAAGGCTTGAATCCTGGAGAGGCATGCATGCATGCATGTATGTTTGTTAGTGGTTCAAAATCCACTTTAAACTGTAGATCCCTGTCTAATTAGCCCAAAGCTTGCAAAAACATGACCGTAGAGGCACAAACCAACCTTAACATATAAGTAGAAATGGAACAAGTAATATATTTAACTTTCAATGTATTGTTTTATGGCCTTTCCATAAATCACAAGATATGTATGAATTTGAAAGCTTATACTAAGTATTAAGACATTAGTGAATCGTATTGAAAGATAGTAAATTTCAGAAAACAAGTGTGATCAAAATTTTATTCCATATTTTATTTTTATTTAAAGACATGTTAATTTTTTGTAATATTACAGCATTCACATTTTTAAATAATTATTAATAGCAATTAAAAAAATAAAAATAATTCACCTATTATTGAAAACGTTTTAAAACTAAGGAGATTCATAGTTGATTCTGAATAGTGCATGTAAATTCTGAATAGTGCATGTACAACCTTGAAAACAATATCCTTCCACAACTAGTGGGTTAACATCATGTCAAACTTATGAGCTTATAAATATAAGATCATCTGTGGGTTGACAAGTGTAGGTTGAAAATTATTTTCTCCTACAACTTAAAAAAATAAGTACTAAGTGTCAGGGCTAGTGATATTAAGGAATAACTTTTTCAGATTTCCGAAAAAAGGGGTCCAATCTTCTTTCAGGAAAGGTGTGGACATTTTTATAGATAGACACCGAAATTTCTTTCATCTTGATTTTCCAATCGTTTAGATTATTTTATCGTGGAAAAATAAATGGTAGTGTTAGTTACTAGTAATCAATCATTAGTTGTAATGATAGATTATGGTAGTCGTTAGTGTTTTAACATCTATAAATGTAGGGTTAGTATTTTCAGTTTCTCGGCTATTTTTAAAAATCTAAATGCTGTTGAACTTGTCGTTCTAAGTACCAATCCTTATACTAGTTCTGTAAGTTAGGATTAAAATGGTTTATTTATATTTCATTCTAATTCCGAGCGATTTCCGCGTTATTCCATGAATCTTTTAAGCGTGATGACTAATCTACAATGGGAAATCGGCGTCGATCCCTAATGTCACCTCAATTTGGAACGAACTTATTCAGAGTTGGCATCTTCTACCAATATTTAAACATCTCCCTTATTATTCAAATTGTTTAAATATAATTATAATTGAATGTAAGGTAAGTAATCTTCAATTTAATAAATCCTTTAATAATCTTTTCTCAATTTAATAAATCCTTTTTTAATCTTTTAAGTAATTCCTCAATTTATTAGTATAATTATTACAATAAGGTATTTGTAGTTAGTTTATAATAAAGATTTTTATTTTATTGCATGAGATTTATACCCTGAAAAGTTACATGCTATTTAAAGAAAATTACTGCAATTCGTATTAAGAAATATCCGTGACATTTATATCGCTTTATTAAAAATTAATAAAAAGTGTTTTTAAATATTTGGTGTTTGAGATAAAACTTCTCAATTTTACCCTTATGCTTTATGGAGTATTTTAATATTCCAGTAATGTAAATTGAAGAATTTTGAAGATATTTTCAATAAGCATGTTTCTTATATAAATGTTATTTATTTAGAAGTTCAATATTAATTTCAGCATATAATTTTTCGAATGTAAAAATAATACACTTTTTTAATTAACAGCTAACCTTGTAATGCGCTAGAGCAATGATTGATATTCAATGTATCTGACTTACGTTTGTAAACCGAGATCCGAGGAATATGCGGAAAATATGTGAGGATTGGGATTCATTAATACGCTTTTATTAGTTTCATCTGTATGTTTGTTTGTAACTGACTCTTTTGGGCTCGATTTTGCCCTACTTTAAGCGATCAGATTTAATTTAAACGTTGTAAACTTGTCAAGGACCGACGACAATAAAATATTTTGATAAGTTTATTATCTCATCATGATTAGGATCGCCAGGATTAGTGAACTTATGAAGGGGCAATTTAACCCATGTAGAATGAAAGTACCTAAGACATTCAAACCTACGTGGGACAGTGGCACAACGGATAACGCGCCTGACTACGGATCAGGAGATTCCCCTGTTCGAATCCTGGCTGGCTCGACATATTCGCATTTAGCCTTTGTTTTACTCACAATTAAATTATTGTAAGAACTATAGTTCCAGTTCTCCGTACCGGGACCTCATTTAAATATTATAGTTTAAAAACACGCTTTTAGAGTTAATCAAACTAAAAGTAAAAAATAATTGTTAACATAAGAATAAAATTACTGACGAGAAAATTAATGTCACTGTTCTAAAAGCGTGGGGTGCTCGATATCAATCGTTATAATTTTTCACTAGTTTCATTTCGAAATGCAGAGTTAGTTTAAAATGTCATACACAGCACCACACGCTTTTAGAACAGTGACATTAATTTTCTCGTCAGTAATTTTATTCTTATGTTAACAATTATTTTTACTTTTAGTTTGAATAACTCTAAAAGTGTGTGTTTTAGTTTATTTAAACTATAATTTATTTTCAGACGTATTTTCGTTTTATTTGTTACTTTTAATATTTTGTAAAATAAGTTTTAGCTTATAATATAATTTATTTTACAATATAGCTGTTTTATTCCCGTGTCCGTTCTGTACGTATAATAATTGTCTGTTTGTATACTAAATTTTCTTATTACAAAAATAAAATTTAAGTTTTCAAATAGATGGAAATTAAAACAAAAATAAATCCCAATGAGTAGTAGACAGAAAGTTTAGCACAATAACTGCCAGAAGTACTCTTATTTCATTTGATGATTTCAAAAAATACGTGTTAGTAAGCTCATCGTCGATATGAAGTAAACCCACTTTTCTGACTTATACTAAAGCGACAAGAATACAAATTAATACGAAATTAAATTATCTGTATTTTTGAGTCAAATAATATATTGGATTAAAACTGAAAATTGTGATATGTTTACTCAATATTAAAACAAGCATATCATAATTTTCCAATTCAGTCGAATAATTCTGCAAAAACTCGCTTCCATTTTTTTCCTCCCTCTTTCTTTCTTTATATTTATTTATTTATTTTCAATATGTTATTATGCTGCTTAGAAAATATCAATATATAAGTAGTATATCATTCACTTTCGAATAAAAGTTTAGAATTTTTAAAATGTTTCCATTAGGAAATTGTACTATAGTAGGTAAAAAGAAATTCTAAACCATTCTCAAAATAATGATTTTGATATTTTGAAATTCGTGATCCTAAGCCAGAGGTGGGCAACCTACGGCTCTTTGGATGTGAAGCTGCGGCTCTTTAGTTCCATACGCAAATGTTATTTATTTTATTAAAAAACACATTTAAAAATCGTTCTGAATCGATTAACGAGGAATGTGAAGAACTGTTTCATGATTTCAAAAACAAACCAGAAATCTTGAAAAAAAAAATCCAAGATTTGCCACTATCCGCTAAAACAGTACAAGATAGAATAGCTAAAATGTCTTCAAATGTAACATATTTGCTAGTTGAAGATATTCAACTTTTCTTCTGCCTTATCACTTGCTATAGATGAGTCTTGCGACATAAGAGACACGGCACAAATTGCCCTTTTTGTCAGGTATATGTCTTCCCAAGGTCCAAAAGAAGAACTTTTAGGATTGCTACCGCTCTCGTGACAAATTAGAGGGAAGATATAGCGAATGCCTTGAAGACAATAAGATCGATTTAAATAAAATCGTTTCAATAGCAACTGATGGAGCCAGAAGTATGGCAGAAAAATAAAGGGGCAACAACGATTCTTCAGAGCAAAATAAACCACGAAATTCTTACGTTTCACTGCATAATACACCAAGAAGCGCTGTGTGCCCAAACATTTCCGGCCAAAATAGTTGAGGTCCTGAATTTGGTAATCAAGATTGTTAACAGCATCTTGTCAAAAAGCACTCTACCATCGTCAGTTTAAAAAGAATTCTTAAACGAAATGGAGACTCAGTATTCCGACCTCCTTCTTCAAAATAAAGTCGATGGCATTCCAAAGGTAAGGTGTTGAAACGTTTTACTTAGTGCTTGAATGAAATAAACACATTCCTAAATGAAAAAGGCATTAATCACCCTGAATTAGAGAACGGCAAATGGTTGAAAAAATTTACTTTATGGTGGATATCACAGCGAAATTAAATGAGCTGAATCTAAAACTGAAAGGAAAGGGAAACCCAGCCTATGTTTTGGTAGAAGAATTGTTTGTTTTGAAGAAAAATTAATTCTTTTACAGAAGATATGCAGAGGTAAATTACTTCATTTTCAATTTCTAAAGCAATATCGCGATAAAACCAGTGCAACTGTTGACACGAGGTACTTCAGCACAGTTATAAAAATTAAAGATGAATTTGCTGACAGATTTGAGCAATTCAAAACCACTCTAGCATTCATAGTAAATCCTCTCAACACAAATGGTAACGATATCCACATTTAGCCATTTGGAATTGTTACTGGATCTCTAGAAATGCAACTGATCAATTTAAAATGAAGCTTTGTGGAGTGGAAAATTTACAGAGTTGAAAAGCAGGTTGGAAGAGTTGGAGGTCCAGAAATGTATGTACGTTACGCAACAAAAGTGGACAGCTTTAAAATAAATGCTGCGACTGGAGGCACTTACATTCGATGCATGGAATAGTCTCCGAGATTGCTACAGTGAGTTGAAGAAGTTGGCATTTGGAGTGCTGACTATCTTCGGATCGACATATTCGTGCGAGCAAGAGTTCTCTTGCATGATTATACTTAAATGCAAAGTAAGAAGCCAACTAACAAATGAAAATTTAAAGTCGTGTTTGAAACTTAAAACAACAAGTTATGAGCCAAATTTATCCAAACTTTCTAAAACCATGCAAATCCAACACTCCCATTGAATTTGTTTGCTCAAATGTATGTTATTGTTTTTTTTTTTTTTAAGTACAAGTTACATTGTTTAGTAAACTTTAAATTTTCTACTTGAATAGCCATGCAAAGCCATCGCACCCATTGAATTTGTTTGCTCAATTGTTTATTATTGAAGTACAAGTTAGTGTTGTAAGTAAATGTTTAATTTTTTACTTAAATAATAAGTAATTATCTAATAATGCCATATATATATTATTTAATTTGTTGTGAAAAACTACTTATATATGAATAAATAGATATTTTTTCTTATGAATAAATAGATTAGTTGTTTTTTTTTATCAAAAACTTTATTTATGGAGTACTATTTATTGTTGGCAAGAAAATTTTTGTGGCTCTTTAAAAACTTTGAAATTTTGTAAATTGTAATTTTTGACTCTTCCGACTCAAAAGTTGCCGACCCCCTGTCCTAAGCGAAAAATATGTATTAAAGCATTTACTTTCCCTAACTAAACTCTTTAAAATACTGGTTTGGTTTTCATACATAAAAAAATTCTTCTCCAGACAGTGATTTACAGATTTTTCTTCTGATAGCATACCCACGCATGAGAGTGGGTAGAGAAAACTTAACCCAAATTGATTTAATGAAGTCATTGTCAAATAATATAATATAAATCGAAAAAAGAAGAAATTATTGCGTTACTTTGAAGATTAAATTTTTTTATTCTACAGACATACTACTGTGTTCAAAAAGTAAGACCAGTTTTCAATTTAAATCATCAAAATATTCATTAATGCTTGAGTTACGCTTAGTTTTGTAAGATGTTAAAACTGATTCCGACGATTTTTGAATGTCTCTTCAATCTACTCAAAACGGTGTCCCCGGAGTGGTCTTTTGAATTTAGGGAATAGCGAGAAGTAGCACGATGCTAAATCAGGTGAATACGGTGGTTGTGGAACGATATGGGTTTCACTTTTCGCGAAGAATCAATGCAGTGTGAGCTGGCACATTCAGTATTTTCGTTACCAATCGAGATTTAATGCGTTTGAGGCCCAAAATGGAATGAGTTTACGTTTTAGGCCAAAATTCCAACATCATCAGCAAGGTCTCTAATTGTAAATCGATGGTTTGCAAGCAAAAATCTTTAATTTCTTGGACGTGAGCTTCGTCTGTTGAGGTTGGTGGTCGACAAGGGAGCTCTTCATCTCCAGCGCATTCTCTGCCTTCTTTGAACTGTTTTCACCACTTCTAAACATTTCTTTTCTGATATAGGTATGCTCACCGAAAGCCTTCTGCAACATCCTATACGTTTCCGCAATCAAAATTTAACGCAAGTTCCTTGCTCAATTAATTCAGACATTTCTCAAAATCGCCAGAATCAGTTTTTAGCTTCTCACAAAGCCAAACGTAACTCAAACACTAATGAATATTTTGACGTCAAATTTCACACAGTTATCAAGAACAGTGCCAACAACGTAAAAAAGAAGAAAATGGAAATACCATATGCCGGGGAAATTTAAATTGAAAATTGGTCTTACTTTTTGGACACAGTAGTATAATATAAATCGAAAAAGAAGAAATTATTGCGTTACTTTGAAGATTAAATTTTTTTATTCTAAAGACATATACCACATTTCAAACATGAATTTTATCAAAATAGAAAACATATATGACCTTTAAAAGTAAAATAAAATAGGATTCTTGAATAATTTTGTTCTCGATTATTTGTGTTGCTGAACCGAAATAAACTGTTATGGCTACCAACTGATTATGTTTAATATCACCTAAAAATTAAAAACCTGGTTAAAAAATTAAACCCTGTTTAATAAACCTAAACCTGAATTAATAACTCATACAAATAAAACAATTTCATTCAGTTTCCTACACTTTCTAAATCAAACATCTCGTAATAATTCTACGCCAAGTTGCCGAATTATTATAACTACTTACATGCTAATAATAATAAATACATAACATTACATAATAATAATAATAAAAATCCTAACCTTTCCGAAAAAGTGCAGACCCTAAAAGATATTTCTTTTAGATAAATAATTATATAGAGGCTAATTTGGATTTTTTGTTACCTTTTAAGAACATCCATGAGTAGATTACTCATGGGATGTGAGCCCTGCACTGCAGAACTGACGATTAGACGCACCATTTTCTCTATCCAAAATTTTGATCCAAACTTTTTTATCTTCTGCATCTTAAATAAAAAAATTTTAAAATGTTTTTTGTGTGTGTTGTGATAGTTGGTCTTGAATATAGAATAAATTATGATATTTTTTTATTCAATACCATCCTTCTAAGTATTTATATTATCCATAAATTAATTAATTTCATTTTGATGGCGTAATCAGTTATCATGTTATACAGTGCTATTTCTTACAATCAATTATTCCATTGTCATCTATCAACCTATAGGGAGCATTAGCTAAATATCCATTATTTGGATTTACGAATAATACACAACGCTGGATTTTTGTATTGTAAATATATTCTAAAATGTTAATAAAACATTTTTATTTATCTTTTTAATTATGCTTTCACATATTATCTTAAAACCTGCTTCTACTAATTATTACATTTTAAAATTAATAATGATACTTTATTTTACTATCAACAAACACATTTCTCTTAAGAGCCACCGCTTTCACTGTCAAACTGACATTGTTTTTTTTTTCTACTCTGTTGGCCCTGTACCATATACAGTTATTCATTCAACGCGGTTGCATCATCTGTCGTCTATGACAACATTTATAAAAAATAGTCAACTCACAGGTCGTGTTATCTAGTCAGTAATAAATTGCCCCAAAACCGGTTGTTTTAAATCTTTTTGCGCTTTTTCTTTTTTTTTAGCTAGGTGAAGAGATGAAATTAATTATTATTTTTTTAAATAAAATATAAATATTCTTCTACATTCAAATTATATTATTTTAATATTTTTAGAATCCGTTTTACGAATATGCTTTTACGGTAATGGCATAAGAACAGCAATTTCTCCTCGCTTGACATTTAATTTTGTGTACTTACAATTGCTTGAATTATAAATTTTTTGTCATCAAATGCCATTTACACCCGTGCTTTATAACTATGGCGAAGTGAAAATTACTTCTTTCGCCATTAAAAACTTTTGCGATTATTGAATGAAACTGTTCAATACAATTGTCATTTGCCAAAAATAGTAGATTGTGGCTATTTTTAACCAAATTATTAATTATGTGCAATATTCTATTTAAAGAATCACTTCTTAAAACTTGTGGAATTATTATTATTATTATTATTATTATTATTTTTCCATTTCCGCAAAAATCACTATGCCAATTTTATGGTTACCATATACTTGATGAGGAACATTAAATTTTAAAACTTCAGCTAAAGAACAAGATAATTTTTAATAATTTTAATTTCCTCAACTAAGGGCTTGAATGGGTGACTGGCTAGCGCTCTGGCTCTCGGTACCACAGGTTTCGGTTCGAGTCCCGGAGGTGTCATGGATGTTTGTAGTGGTTCGGAATCCACTTTAAACGGTTGGTCCCGGTCCTAATAGGATCGTAGAGCGTTGCGGGGGCATTGTTACTCCGCGTCCGTGGCTTATCTTCAAGTTACACGCGCCCCTTGGGTAATGTAAAGTGAGTAACGTCTGTGCAGCGTTTGCCTTATGGCATCCAAGACAGCCGTCTAAGTGTTTGCTAGCTGCATTATAAAAAAAAATTCCTCAACTATGGTTTGTCGCATAACAAAAATGTTTTCCTAATTTTTTTCTTCTTGAAATTGAACCACCTCCATTATTTTCCACAAGATCTTTTTTTTAGAGATGAAAACACGCCCTTTTTCCAATCGTAAACATTCTCAGCATTGATAGCAGAGGTAAATCTGTTGTTCAGGAAAAATATGGAAACAATTTTTAAAATAGTATACTGTAAAAGTTTTGAATAAAATAATTTGAGAAAAAAAAAAAAAAAAAAAATTCTATGATATTTTGATGAGTTTTTTTTTTCTTTTTTAATGCCGAACATTTAAACTCAGATGGATATATCTAAATATAAAATAGTTGTTTCATTTACTGATACACATTATCCGCTTATTATAGTCATTGCTTTCAGAAACGAGGAGATTCGATGGCGATTGTATCAAAGTGTGTAAAGCATCTCGCTTTGATAGTCAGATACCTGCCGGGAATTTTCCAAGCTTCCTCCTTAACAACACGTAAATCGCAAAAAAATTCGCGGAAGGCACTATCCTCCCCTCAACACCTGTCGGTGGGCTGCTCGTAGTATACATGAGGCCCCTCACCTTCTAATTAGTAGGGAGCTACATAGCCTGTAGTGTCTAATCCTAATAATAAATTTGCCAGTTGCATTAGGAATATATATATATACTACTGTATCCAAAAAGTAAGACCAATATTCAATTTAAATTTCCCGAGCATATGGTATTTCAATTTTTTTCTTTTTTTTTTTAGGTTGTTGGCACTGTCCTTGACATCTGTGTGAAATTTTACGTCAAAATATTTATTAGTGTTTGAGTTACGCTTGGTTTTGTGAGATGCTAAAACTGTTTCCGGAGATTTCTGAAATGTCTGAATTAAATGAGCAAAGAACTTGCATTAAATTTTGTTTGCGGAAAAGTATAGAATGTTGCAGAAGGCATTCGGTGAGCATTCCTATATCGGAAAAAAAATTTTTACACGAGGTAAAATCAGTTCAAAGAAGGCAGAGAACGCTTTGAAGACGAAGAGCCCTCTGGTCGGCCACCAACCTCAACCGACGAAGCTCACGTCCAAAAATTAAAGTTTTGGTGCTTGCAAACCATCGATTTACAATTAGAGACCTTGCTGCTGATGTTGGAATTTCAAAAGTATCGGTCAATTCCATTTTGGGCCTCAAACGCGTTAAATCTTGATTGGTACCGAAAATACTGAATGCGCCAGCTCACACTGCATTGATTCTTCGTGACTTTTTCAGCAAAAATGAAATCCATATCATTCCACAGCCACCGTATTCACCTGATTTAGCATCGTGCTACTTCTGGCTATTCCCTAAACTCAAAAGACCACTCCGGGTACAACGTTTTGAGTCGATTGAAGAGACATTTTAAAAATCGCCGGAATCAGTTTTAGCATCCCACAAAACCAAGCGTAACTCAAGTACTAATAAATATTTTGACGTAAAATTTCCGCACAGTCAAGGACAGTGCCAACAACTAAAAAAAAAAAGAAATGAAATGCCATATGCCATATGCCATATGCCCGGGAAATTTAAATTGAAAACTGGTCTTACTTTTTGGACACAGTAGTATATATATGTTTCTAATGCAACTGGCAAACACTTAGACAGTTGTCTCTTATGCCTTAAGGCAAGCGCTGCACCGACGTTACTTTACTCAGCACTACCCAGGAGGTGCGTGTAGCTTGAAGATAAGCTACGGACGTGGAGTAACATTACCCCCGTGGAGTAACATTATACTCTACGATCCTGTTAGAATGGGAACTACTGTTTAAAGTGGATTCCAAACCGCTACAAACATCCATGGCACCCCGGGACTCGAGCCCAAAATCTGTGGTACCGAGCGCTAGCCCGTCGAACCCCTTCCCCCTCCCCCACCTCTAAAATATTTCCATGATGTAATGTCTCTATCATATTTTACGGGGCCGAGTGGCTAGCGCTCTGGCTCTCGGTACGACGGGTTTCGGGTTCGAGTCTCAGCGGTGCCATGGATGTTTGTAGTGGTTCGAATCCACTTTAAACTAAGTCCCGGTCTGTTTAGCCTAACGTCTGCACAAGTTGACCGTAGAGCGACAAAAAAACCAAAACTATCGTATTTTATGGTAAAACTCAAGATTTCCCACAATCGCTCAGTAACGATAAGTACGAAAAGACTCTCATTTGTAAAAGTTGAGAAACTTTTCAAATGCCAACGAGATTTTCCATTCCTCGCGCTCACCTAGACGACTGATTCATCTCGCTGGCCCCGATACCAGATGTGCTTATTTGGTCACTTTCAGTATGAAAGAAACCAGTCTCGTTACTCAGATAATAAGTTTACGATGTGCATGACCTTCGGTGACCTTGTTTGAGCAATTTAAAAGTTATTTAACCATAAACAGCATTGTCCTTAGTTCCCCAAAATGGTTATAGAATCATGAATGCAATTGAACTAGGGAGAATAAAAGTTGCAGGTACGTACAGCGATGAACTCATTACTCGGTAACGACACTTTGCTTTAGTAATATGTCAAATCAGCATGATCCGTATAAGGGGAACGAATCATTACATAGTATCATTCATTTTAAAATATTTCGCTTTCAGTAATTTGCTGAAAAAAATCAAATATACTAGATATAAGGCCAACCGATTTTACTGGTTAGCCGTATGATTCGAATCGAACTCAAACCGAATCAGTTAGAGCCAATGAGATTTGATACTAAATTAATTTAACGATTATATATACATACAATTTAAAAAGAATATTAGAAATGGAATGGAATTTTAAAATTTATTTGTTGTTTAATATATGCGGCGGAATCAGTTTTAGCGACTCACAAAGCCAAGCACTAATGAATATTTTGACGTCAAATTTCACACAGATGTCAGGGACAGTGCCAGCAACCTAAAAAGAAAAAAATTGAAACTCCATACGCCCCGGGAATTTTAAATTGACAATTGGTCTTACTTTTTGAACCAGTAGTATAAAAAAGTACTCGCCAAGAAATTATTATATCCTATTAATTCATTTAGTAAAAAATAGATGGCGCCACGATATAACATTGTTCTTTTATTAGGATTTTACACTGCAAATCTTTTAAAAAATGTAATTAAGCAACATGAAAATTAAAAAGAGTCAAATCACCCATTACTATTTTGCTTTATGCTGAAGGTAACAAAATAAACCAGACTAATAAAGCCATACGAAGGACACAAAAAAAGTATCATTTTTCACTCTTTTGCTGAGGCAAGCCTGAAGGAAGGACGGAAATATAACAACCCTTAGCCTTATTAGGAAACTAGATATTCATTCGTGAAAGGAAGTGTTGCCCTAACCTGAAAACTTTTCTTTGGGTTTGCATTTTTAAGTTTTTCTATTTATGCTGTCGATTTAAAGTCTAAAAGTTGGAAAAATAAGCTTCTAAAAGATCTGTGTTAATTATTATATTATTATTATTTCAGTCCTTACTTTTCATTATAATATAAAATATTTTGTAAGTGTTTTAGGAGAATTTCCGCATTTTTGCGGTGGTTGTTATTTCTTATTCCACTTGGTCGACAGCAACATCTAGACCAAGTTCATGAACCCTTGTGTTCTCATGGAAGGAGGGAAGGGGGAGGGCAACTTCTGTTATGATGGAGCTCCCGTAGGTAGAATTCTGACTTGGCTCAGTGTCGCTGAAGAAGGAGGGCAGTCCTTCCGGAAGGACTTTTAAGGGAAATAACCTACATTTGCGTATCGTATGGGAGAAAAAACGCATACGCATTTGCACAAGCGTTTATTATCGTATATGCATTTGCGTATCGTACCCGGAAAACTCTCACCATGTAGTCCGACTAACGAGGTAAGATACTGAACATCACAAACGCCATCGAGTCTCTCCGTTTTTTGAAACTGTGTCTACGACAAAGTCGCCAGCGGACTGAACCTCATCTCTAATGCTCACCAGCGGCACACGTTGCCACTGAGTCACGAGTCGGGCTCCAAATCTTTAAAAGTACTTTGAAGCCTCAAAAAAAATACTAATAAATAAAGTAAAACAGTAGTTTAGTTAAACAATAAAAATTAACAGTAATAGCAATAAAAGTTAACAAAAATATTAAAGTTAAGCAATAATAACAATTCATTTTTCGATTCTTACAATTAAATATATAATAAATTAAATAAATTCCTTTTCTATGAAATATATTTAAAATGTATTTTCGTGTTAATCATGTATGATTTTATAAGAAACATAACTTATTACAATAATAAATTCAATGCTTTTATTTAATTTTAATAATTTCAGATTTTATTTCATTTTTGTTTGGAAATGTATATTTTATTCATATGTTATTGTCGTTTCTCGTACCACTTTAATTGTTGAAAATTATTGATGATGCAAGTAAATAAATTTTTTTAATTGATTATGTAATAATAAGTTATAAGTATCTTACGTGATTATTTGTTAGAAGTCACTTTCGGTGTCTAATTTGTTTCTTCAACTATTGGTTAATTATTTCAATTTTAGCCCACTTAATTGTTGTAATAATTATATTAATATTGTATATTTTGCTATGTATTTAAAATTATTGTTAATATATTAATGCTTAATGCATTGTTGTAGTACTGTATGAACAGGACCGGATTTAGATGAAAAGAGGGCCTAGGCTATTCCACTTATGAGGCCCTTTCACCTCCCATTTTTAAGCTTGTAAATTACATGAGAGATTATAAAATACATCATTACTGTGATATATATCAATATGTTAAATGAAACATGATGTGATTGGTACTAATCTTTATAAAAAATGGGGCCCGGATAATAAATAAAAAAAGTCGAGAACACTTATTTGGACATTTATTCTCAGCATCCTATATAGTACTTGTAACAATAACTAATCAAACATAACACACAACATTTACAAAGAAACAAAAATTCAAATCATAAAAATCTACACCAATCTGCAATTTATTTATGCAAGAACAAACCACAGCTTAGTAGCATAAGGCATGTCAATATTCGCCATAGCAATCAGTGAACGTATGAACTATACTTTGGTGCAATCTAGTATATACAAACGAACAGACCCAATGAGCCGAACGCGTTGACCTTAACCAATACATTTTTATGTTTATTTATTAGTCATATGTGTAGAATTTCTCCTTATTTTCGATTCAGTGATTTAGGGTTTACTGTTTTTAGAATAGTGCGATTCTAATTTTGCTAACAATTTTAATGTAGGCTCCTCTTGATCTTGAGGCCCTAGGCTGAAGCCTAGTTAGCCTATTGGAAAATCCGGCCCTGGTTGTAGTACAGTATGAGGAATAGAGATCCAAATTATCTCTATATGCTCCATGTCTTTTCCAGGAAACGAGAACGATAATAAATATGTGGTATGGGGTTGAAAATTGAATATTCAATATGCCTGCACATACTTTTTGTGAATTGGCACGGGTTGAAGTGAGAATGGTAATCATAAAATAGTTGCGATGAGAGAATCAATTGTATATGCTTTTGAAATTAATACAATAAGAATCCATTAACTGCAAGTAAATTAAAGTTAATTAATCTTAATGAAATTTAGTAATTCAATGAATTATATATAATTGCTTTGCAATTTAATGTTATTATTATTTAATGTTTTTCTGTTTTATAATTGAATTGATATTTAATTGAAATAAAAAAGCAGTGTTAACATTTTGATTTAATGTTACAATACGGATCCAATATCATAAATTAAAGAAAGGTAATCATGAAATAGTTGCAATATTATTACACAACAATATTAATAATTATGTTGTATTATATATATTGCGTTGTAAAGTAATTATACCAGATATTTATACAGAATATTAAATATTCTGTATTAATATTTTCAAATCTTGATAGCCAAAAATAAAGGATATATAATGAAAATATTCTTTCAATTTAAATGTATTACATAGGTCTGATCATTAATTATTAACAAATTAAAATTGGTGATATTTGAAACAATTACAGAAAGCATCAAGATTTGCGAAAAGAAAGGAAATCCCCACTGGTACAAAAATAGTACCGGTTACATGTTCTTTATTGGTATTGCCGCTAACGAAGGAGAAAAGAATACATTGGGAACAAAATTTAGTGTTCTATTTTTAAAGTTTTCAGCACGAGGTAAATTCTTTTTATTTTTACTTATATTTTATGGTAAAAACTGTTTCACAAAGAGATATAAAAGTTTTTCTTTTCATGTGTTATGTTACTTCAAAAGAAATTGACATAGATTTATTTGGGATTTTATTGGTATCTTCAACTACTTCAAATCAGTTGAAGTTGAGATGTTGTATAGACCCATCATCCGCTAGCGATTTCCTGCTAAACTTGAAAAGCTTAATTTTTTGTACAATAATTTGACAAAAAAGAACAACGAAGAAAGAGAAACAACGAAAAAACTAATATACTTAAAGTAATCTATTGGAAGAATTAATAGAAATTCAGTTTTTAGCAAAAAATTAAAAAAAAAAATAAGAAGAAGAAAATCTAAAAACAATGCTTTTACGATTTACAAAAATGAGCATATTTTGATTTCGATGTTTAGCCAATTTTAAACAGGTATACACAGATTTATGAAGACCGCATATACTCATTGTAATTTAGTCGTGCGCCGCATAGAAACCTCGCAAATTATCTAACATGCATGCATTTCGATATATTATAAAAATAATAATAACAATAATAAAGAATTTAATGATATTACAACAATTTCATAATTTTTTTAATATTTGGTTCCATTTTTGTAGTAACCAAGCACAAAAGTGGTGAGCCAAATGGATTTTATTTATCGATTCGTATATATTCAAGCCTAAAAATGTTTGTTCAAACAGGCTTGCACACTTTTATTTATTAGCTATCAACAGTCACATATACTAATTAATATTAATTAATCTTTAAAAGCAATTTGTTTTCGGTAATAAATATAGAAGATAAAATTATTTAGATGGCGATCCTGTAGCCAGGCTAGTATATTATTGACAGAGATTTTGATTTTTTAGTCAGCAATTTAATATTATATTTTTACTTTATTATTAGACCAATTAAAATTTTAAGTAGCCTGACTCGTGGCAACGCGCCCGCTGGTGAACATTAGGGCGGAAGTTCAATCTGCTGGCAGCTTTGTTGTAGACACTGTTTCAAAAAACGAGGGACTTGATTACTTTGTGATGTTCAGTATCTTGCCTTGTTAATCGGAGTTTACCAGGTTTCTCCCATCCGATACGCAAAAGCGAGGTAAAAAGCTTCTTTGACGAAGTTGATTGTATTTTTATATTGCTTCACATATATATAGAAATATTTATATACAGAAATATACTTCACATATATACAGAAATATTTATTTCGAAATGAAAAGCGTTAAGAAATAAATCAGTTAACAGCAGACGAAAAATCCGGATATACAGTTGCTTCTGAATTTCGGCACAATTCCATCTTAAAGGTCTAAAAATATAAATATCAAGATGCGTAATTTTTTTCATTTAATTACTTATAACGATACTTGAAAAATGACTTAAGTTTACAATTATCTGTTCATAATTTAACTTCTGAATGATGTACTTTTTAAGCAACGAAACAATAAAGTTTTCGATGAACATTAGTTCTTTAAATTAACGTGCTACTCAAAATTACTCGCATTATTTTAACTTCTGGAATTTCGCTAAGATAAATTTGTTTTTAATCATTTTTGCCTTTTTTTCTTTATATTAGTTTTAAAAATGCGAGAGATTTCCTACCTTTCTAACAATTTATTTTTACATACAGAAATGAATTTTTCTCATTCAACTTGCTAAAGTAGAGTTCACTGCTATAAAATTGATCACTGATATTAAATAGAGTGATATTCGAGAAATAAGGAGAAAATGAGGAGGGCAGAGAAGAAAAATTCCTCGGTAGAACAACCTCCGAGGGCAATAGTAATTTTACAAATTTTCTATAATTATAGTGATTCATTCGAATCAATGAAGACATATTCTATTAAACTTGAAACAATTGCAAATAAGATTTATAAATCTTATATAATTAAGTTTTTGGTTGTCAAAGCTTAAAATAGATATACAGAGACATAAATATGATAGATCTATTATATTATATTATATAGTATGCATATATAGACATAAATTTTTATTATGTCTGTTATTTTACTTCATTTTTAAATAATTTTGAGGCTCAAAAATATCAATATTCAACTATATGTCGTTTTTATTATCGGTTCTTTATATTGACGTATAAGTGAGATTATCATATTTAAGTATAAAAACCAAGCAAGTAGAAAGGTGAATTTAGGTTTGGAAAGGGTGAATTTGAATAGAATCTGAAAAAAAAAAATATCTATTGTTAAATGGCTTTGTAAATTTTATTGTATGTGCAAAAATTCAAAGATCAATAAATTTTAATAAAAAACAATTCTAGGAATTGGGCATTTCCATTTGAAGGAATGAAGATGCAAGAAGTTGATTGGTTCCAGACAATAATAGAGCCATTCAAACTTTTAAAGAGTATTAGCTTGATGAAAGTTGACTGAAATGAAGCATCTTCTACTTTAATATATATATATCAAAATAAAAAAAAGGGGGAGGGGTTCATTGAAACAAAACATTAAATATCTTCTCTTCTAAATTGCAAATCTAAAAATCAATTTCAAAATTAAGATTGTTGTACTTTTTTGTTGTAATTATCATATAAAATGTTCTGTTCTTTGTTAAATATAATTATTAATTAAATTGCAAAAGAAATAGTCTTTGATGCATTTTAAGAAACAGTAAGATATACTTAGATACAGAAATCCAAATCCATAACAAAAAGGCTGATGGAATGCTTCCGATTATCAAAACAAAATGTGCAATCAAATATCCATCAGAAAGGAAAACGGAGGAAAAAAAATTTACTATGAAACAAAATATATTTTCGTGTATTTATAAATAAAAAATTTAATTAAAACAAATCCCTCTAACCACAATATAACACTCAAGTTTCTGCATTTAATTCAATATACAAGTTATTCTAAACCATTAGCCAACATGGATAGTTAATCTATGCTAGAATTAGCAAAATTAATTTTATTTCCCCAGTGAAGATATACACAGGTTTTCACAATATATATTTTATGTGTGACCTTTTGATATACTTGATTTTCATTTGTCTATCATTTTTGTGAAATTTTATGTATTTTATAATTTTTTTATAAGTAACTGTTCACAACTTAATTTCTTTTCTTTTTTTACTTTTCCCATTAATCATACAATTATAGAACATTGTTTAGAAATATTACAGAATTTATTTATTCTATTCTAATGTGTTGTTTTTTTTTTTTTTTTTTTTTTTTTTATCGTAGAATACTCCTCCCCAACTTCTATTTTTCTCTAATTCTTTTGAAATGCTTAAATGCATCAGATATCCTTTGTAAGTATTCTGAATGTAGAATTTATATAAATACTTGATCACTAATGATTATTTCTCATCCTTAGTGAACAAATTACTACTTATAAGTTCAATGTGATCATTTAGTAATGAGTCTCCGAATGTATGAGAATAATTATGAAACAGTTTGTTTTTATTCTTTTCTAATGTAATTAGCAAAAATGTTAATTCTTTAATTTTAAATTGTCAGCAAATTGACTGTAAAATTAAGAAAGTACAGCATATCAATTGTAGAATCAGCAAATTTTATGTTTAATCCTGATGATAGCTGATATTTTTTTTATAAATCTCATACTTCCATATTAGAATATCATGGAAGGAAAATATCGAATTGTGTTGTAACAAAAAAAAAGAAAGAAAATTATGCTGACTTTACAAATTCATCAGTAATAATAAATTAATTAAAATTTCTTTAAGGGACTTAAAAATATTTTTTTGAAACTTTATTAAATTTTTTTTTTGAACAGTTAATAAAGAATTTGATAATGAATAAAACTTTATGTGTATGTTTTTAAAAAGAAAATTAATACACTAAAAAACTCAAAATACTTTAATTGGCAATATTTTCAAACAATTTATTATGTGTAGTTGAAGATCATTCATGATTGAAAATTCATTAATTAATACAGTTCATTTAGTAAAAACATCAATGTTTACATTGAAATAAATTAATGCCATACAAAAAGATACACATTTAAAATAGGAAGCTCCTAATTAATTCATTATTAAAAATATATATAATCTAATAAACTAAAGAATATAATAGCACACTGTATCCTTACAAATGAGGATTACTCTTAACATAATTAAATGCAAATTTGAGACACAATATTATTCAAGCAAATTATCATAACACAATATTCGATAAAATAACATAGAATGAACATGATTTAAACAATTTTAAAGCAACATCTTCCAACTGTACAAATCTATTACATAATTTTTTTTAATAGTTGACTTTTGAATATCATAAATCACTACTATCAATGATGTTTTAGTTCAGTGCCTAATTTTTTATAGGTTAGAATCTTTGCCCAATCTATTTTGGTCCTAGTTACCGGAAGTAAACGACGCAAAGCTTTGAAAGTGGTATCTGACATTGTTTGATAGTTTTCAGAAATTGCCATCTGATATTCTGTCTCAGCTTCTTCAACAATTTGCATGAATTCAATTGCAGTTTGATTCTCAGTCTAAAAGAAAAAAAAAACTTTTTGATTAAATACCAACAAAACAGTAGCTATAGAAGAAATAATAAAATTACTGAAAAACATTCAATAGATTATTATTTTCATATATAATGAATGAAATCTGCAAATGCTTTTATTACATAGATAATAGTGAAATGTGTTTAGAAACCAAACTTCTTAATAAATTGCATACTTTTATTTTTTTATTATGAAATATTTAAAAATCCCCAAGTAAAAAACTGTTTTTATTCAAATTACAAATCACACGAATATTAAATATTAATGATAAATTTCTCCTATCCTAATTATTTCAATAACTTCAGCATATTTCATAGGCAAATTATAAATTCTTATACAAAAATTTGTCTATTTTTCATCAATATATGCATATTTGAAAGTGATATATATGTAATTACATACAAATCTACTAATCAAAAAATGATACACTTACAAATTGGGTAAAATATTTCAATTATAGTAGTTTCAGTACCATAAGGAAAAACTTTCTATCTCCTACTCTGATTATTAGATACTTATTCGATTTCTCATCCTCACCTTTCCATAACTGTGCACTTATTCCTGCTCATTGTTACGTTCATAACACGGAAAACAGTGTGACAATTGCTGCTTTAAAAATTGCTCAACCCACAAATAAGCCAAGGCAAAAACTTTGGTAACATGATTATCAATTATCTCCAATATCCTTTAAGATTTATTTAAAAATATCTGGGGCATTTATAATTTTGTTTATGTTCATTTACTTCAAATATCACTTCAAAAGATTATTTAAAAATTCTCAATACCACAAATATTTTTACCATCTAGTTCAGTTTATTTACATAATAAGCAATATGTTTTGAAGCAATCAAAACAGAAATAAATTGCTTAGAGAATTTATTCCCCATTGAATAAATAGGTTTTGCAAGTATGCAACAATAAAGTAAACAATATTTTGTATATAAAACTAATAATCAGCAATTATAATTTGATAGAAAAATTGAAAAGCAATACATTACTATAAGTATTGATAAGAATGCTTTTATGTTACCGTTATTGATAAAGATTCTTTCACTTCTTTAGATGTAACAAGCTGAACATTACCATCTTCATAGTAATGAACCTAAATATTAAAAAAAAATAGTTATAAATTAATAACAAAGGTTAAAAATTATAACATTTAATAACAGATTATAGAGAAAATAAAAGGATTTTAAATGTATATCAGGAAAATTTTTTTACTCAATAAATATAAAATATTGAATAGCACTTTGTGCAAACCAGTAACATTCCGCCAATTTCGTCCACATTTTATAGTGATACAAATTTAAACTGAGATATATTATTTTACAATATCAATTCAATACATCAAGATATTTTTAAATTATAATAATTGAGCAATTTAATATAAACATTTTTTACAGCAAAAACAAGAAAATTATTAGACAATCAACGACAGATTCTTATATTTAGCTTGCATAGTTAAAAATTTATTGCACATAATGAATTTAAATTAACAACTAATGTTTTGTGTATGTTTTTAAAAATAATTATTAAGAATGTTTTGAACAAATCAAATTTTTTTTTTAGAAAACGAATTTTGCACGAATGGTATATTGTTGAATTGCAGGTGTTAATTCTAAGTGGCAGCCATGTCATTCAATAACAACAGCAAGTAAATACATTCAAATTCTGGAATGATATTTTTGATGGGTGTTTTTTCGCATGCTTACGTTTCTGACATTTGAATATCATTTGTTAATTTTAACCATATATATATGTTTAAAATTAATCATATATATATATGAGATGTAGACTGAGTTCACATAAACAATTTCTATCATTACTAAAAAAACATTTATTAATTTAAATTTATAGTACTTTGTAGCAGCAAGTTGTCTAGGCCATATTGTAAACCTTTTCCAAAGAAACTTAACTGTTGGAAACATAAATAAAAATGTAGAAATTCTTCTGATATACTTTTAATCATGGTATGAGCTGCAACATTATAAAAGAAACTTCTCTCCCTGTGCAGGAATAATGAGTTTTCACAATTTCATATATTCAATTGATATATTTTTTATAGAGTTTTGAAGATTTTTCTATACGGAAATCTACAACAAAGGGCACGAGATGTATAAATGCATTTTAAAACAGCTGTGAATAATTTCAATTTTTTTAAAGGAACATTTAGCAAATAATAAATAAACAATACATATGTGAAAGAGCAAGATGTAACAATTAATTGAGTTATTACCTGGACTTTAATAATGCCTTCTAAATCTGCAGTGGTTGAATCTGGAGAAAATGTTACAGACCATATAGAACGCCATCGGCCATTCCTAAAAATTATAATAGAGGTATTTAAAAAAAAAAAAAAAAAAATTGATTTTTTAAAAGATAATTATCACAGTATAATTTATATACAGATCTTTTTAACATGGATCTGGTACTGATTAAAATGCATTTTGACATATAAAATATAAATTTTCATGCAGAAAAGTAACTACATTGATTTGAATGTAGTTCAAGTGAGATATTTATGCTTAAAGTAGCCAAATATAAGTATTATACTGAAAATACATTTAACTTATAATAGTACACACATCTTTGAATACATATCAGAGTAATTTTGTGCAAATTTAGAAATCATAATGAATTCTGTAAGATTGAAAAACAATTATAGTTAATGAAACCTAGCAGATAGTATGCTAGTTTCAGAATTGTGTGAGCTTTAGCTTGAAACTTAGCATGTGAAGTCAAACTGAAGGTTTCTCTATTAATACTGTGAACAGCAGAATTAAATTAAAAAGCACAAAATATTTCTCTTGGTCTTACAAGAAAACACAAAGCTCATACATACTGGCCCTGATAGTGTACATTCCAAATTGCAGGAGTTCCAGTATTGGTGCACCTTAGATTAAGCTGAATTTACTACACATTTACCATTCCAATGACCTTAGGTCAAAAGCTCAAAATTTGAAAATGGCAGCAATTTAATAGATTTCACTCTTATTTTTCCCTAACATAAATAATTTAGAAGAACTCAATAAGAAAAATCAATATTGCTAAAAAGAAAGTAAATGAGACTACAGATGTTTCAATATAATATTTTATAACAATAAAACAACAAAATCATAATGAACAAGATATAATTTTTTTCTATTATCATTTAAATGCTACCTTATACAATTTACTAATTATTCAAAAATAGAAAACAAAATTATGGGCCAAAAAACAATTGTGATTTAAAAATTTGAATTAAAAGCTTAAATGTTCCAAGAATTAATAACTTACAAAGGAATTTATATTTCACTTATGTACTTCAATTTTTATTATTACAATATGAATATATATATATATATATATATATATATATATATATATATATATATATATATATATATATATATATATATAATGTTTACCAAAAATTCTTAGGCTGGAACTGGTGGTCTTCAATGCATGCTGTTAATGTAATATTTCTATCTTGATAACTGCTGAACACACAGCAAGTACCATGTCTATAGTGATCTTGAGTATACTGTGTACATGCCTCTTCCAATGCTCTTCGATAAATTTCAGTATTTCTATCCGGTTCCCATAGTTTAAAGTCAATGGCTTCTTTTCTTAAATGGTCATACTTAAAAGATTGTTGACTTCTAGGATCATAAAAGCGACCTGATCCCAAATCGTTGTAATCAGTAATCAAGGCCTAAAAAGATACAACATATTTCATACACCTAATTAGAAACAATTATTTTTTTACAAACAAAAAGGAAGGATTATTTTAAATTTTACAAAAAAAAAGTTCAGGATTTTAATTAAGTTTAAAAATTAATTTTAATTAAGTTTAAAAATTAATCACTAGAACTGCAGCTCCTCAAACAACTTTAACATGCAAAATACATTGCATTATACATATATTAAATTACAGCATTACTTAATATAAACTGCAGATTACAAAAGTTATTAGAGGGAGAGTAAAATTAAATTTCCTTAAAAATATACCTCTTAATGTTTTCTATCTCTAAAAATCCCATTCTATTTTTCTCGCATCACATCTTTAAAATATTACCATGTGATAGTCATTAATAGTGGACCCTTTAAAATTTTAGAATGAATTGCATGAATCTAATTTAAAATTATTATAATAACCAAAATAGAAAGCAGGAATTAAAAATATTTAAAGAAAAAGGATGTTGATAAGTTATGTAAAAGATAAAAATAGTTCCGAATTAATTTTTTTACACACAGGAAATGATCCTTAATACTAATGCATAAAATGGCATACAAAATAGTGTGCATCTAAAACATAACATTGTAAAAACAATTCATGGGAATTTTTAAAACAAAAATAATTTAACAATCTAAACAATGGATTACAAGTAAGATATAAAATATCACTTCATACAACCCCAGTTAGTATAATTTATTAAATCCAATTTTCCAATCCAATAAAAACATACTTTTTATCAATTAGATTTTTGAATTCTGAATTTCTACCAAATATAAAATGAAATTATTATTTTTTTTTAATACAAATTAAAGTCATTTTTCTACCTACAAAAAATGTCCCTGAAGAGTTTAAACTATTTATCCCAGCTACATTGTTCAGAATTTTAGTACAGTGTTTGTTAAGTAACTAAGCACATAATTTTGAAATTTCAAAGAGACACATTTTTATGAATACAATACAGCAACATGTGTTTAAACTTTAAAAACAGTTATATGAAGATGTTATGTATATGTATGGATACAAGTTTATGAATATCTGATCATAAATTACAGTGAGGTAAATAATGAATTTAGACATTTTAGAGCAGGTTAGTTGAAAAATGTTTAAAAATAAAATACCTTATAAGGATTCTCATATTAAGGTTAATATATCCTTTTTAGAATCATGCAGTATTAAAATAAAAATAATTCAAAATATACATTTACATTCAAAACACTTACAAGGAAATTGGAGCCATCAATTTTGACAGGGGTTAGTTGATCTTTGTTATATTGGGCAAAGGCACTGAAAAGTAAATTTTAAAAATATGCTTAAGAATCTAAAGGTAATTTACTTTGTATCATTTCCAATTTTTTTGATAGGATGTATCATTGTTCAACCGGTAAGCATAGTAAAAAAAAAAAATCTAAAAAATTAAAAAGTGAAATAATGCAAAATAATTTATACCTTTAATATATATATATATATATATACACTGCGTAAAAAAAAAATAGAAGGACAGTGTTTTTTTGCCAATTAATATATCTTATTTTCTCCCAACTACCAGATATTTATGCAGATTTAGTTTAATGACCCTTTTTTCATTTTAGGCAAAAATTAAACATCTACCACTAATATTAATAATAAAATTAGTATATACAATTTCCGATTCGTAAAAAGTAGAAGAACACTTGCTAATATATTTAATCTAGTGAGTTGTCCTTTAGTTAAATAGTGATTTTGTACTTTGTTTTATCCGTTTCTGTCGAAAAAATCTAATTTGTTTAAAAGTTACGCTGTTTCTCCGTTCTCAGAAATGTCTGAAGGAATACCTTTGAACGATTTTCAAAAAGGCCAAATTTTCGCATATCAAAATGATGGTAAAGGTATCAGAGAGATTGCTCGATTGTTGCAGGTGAGCCCCAATACAGTTTCAAACTTTATCAGAAATCCTTATAAAAATGGAAAGAAAAAGGAGACTGGTAGACCGAAAAAAGTTAACACCACGTGATGAAAGAAAACTTGTTCGTGTGCTTAAGAAGAACAAAGGAAGTGTTTCAAAGGCAAGAAATCAAGCAGGACTTAATCATGTGACAAAACAAACAGTTTACAACTATATTAAAAGATCTAAAAATTCATTTTCAAAAACGGAAACATCATCCTAAGTGGACACAAGCTCACATTGATAACCGTTTAGCATGAGCTAAGGAGCACATGTCCTGAACTACAGAATGGACTTCTGTAATATTTTCCAATGAAAACAAATTTAACTTAGACGGCCCAGATGGATATCAGCACTACTGGCATTGACTGGGGAATGAAGACGAATACTATTCAACACGACAAATGGGAGTTTAATGGTTTGATTGGCTGTTGGGTACGGAGGAAGGACAAGTCTGGTTTTCTTAAATGGTAGGCAAAAACATACAGACTACATTCAAGTGCTGAATTCCGAGCTTCTTCCTTATGGCTCTGACTTGGGGGTGAAGAGTGGAAGTTTCAGCAAGACGGAGCTTCCATTCACACCGCGACTGGAGTCAAAAATTGGTTCCTAACAAATAATGTGGATGTTTTACCATGGCCACGCCAAAAGTCCTAACCTTAATATAGTGGAAAACATCTGGGCAATGCTAATTCGTCGAGTTTATGCTGATGGAAGGCAATTTGATTCGCTAACTCAGCTTCGAGAAGCATTGAATGACTCGTGGGACAATTTTTGTCAAACAGAAGTTCAATCTCTGTACAATTCCTTTCCAAATAGAATATTTGAAGTTATAAAGGCCAATGGGAAGAACATTCCTTATTAAAATCACTATTTTTTCATTCATTATAATGCTGTCCTTCTACTTTATTTTACAAAGTTTCAAAAAAGAGAAACTATTTTTGTTGCCATTAATATTTTATGTTTGAATATCATAATTCAGATGATAAAATGGCATTTTTAAAATATTTGTAAAATGTTTCTAATAAAATTTTTAGTAAAAATAAAATATTTTTCGGTTATTGTTACAAAATCAAGTGTCCTACTTTTTTACGTAGTGTATATATATATATATATATATATATATATATATATATATATATATATATATATATATATATATATATAAAAAAGCTTCTAAAAATTAAATAACAAAATTAAAAAAAAAATATTATGGATATAAGATAATGTAATGTAAACAAAAAACAAAGTAAGAAAGATCAATCTGTAAAATTGAACAATTCGAGTAATGAAAATTGATTTGAGATGGATTTATAAAAACGTCATAAATTTTTCAATCATTTATGCTACAAAAATTTAGTAAAAAGACTACGGCCATTTAATAACAATTACAGATTTTTAAAAATCAAATGTATTACACAAAATGGAGAAAAACTAAAAATCAAGATACATGTACATAAGCATACCAAATTTTGAATGAAGATGAGAAAAAAAAATTAATAATGCAGAGGGCCAGCTATAAATGACTTCTTAAAAGTTAACATTCAACACTATGAAAACTCAATAAAATTTAACAATACTATGAAAATTTATGAAATATGTAAGTGCAACAACAACTGCATACAAAACTTTAACTGCAGGCACAGTAGATTTGAGGTAACAGCTATTCATAAAAAATAATCTTAGTCATTCAAATGCATTGATTCGATTATTTAATTCGAAATAATGAGGGATCACTATAAAAATGCTCAGCGCGAATATATAAACAGATAATTATATGAAATTAGTAATATCTTGCCCAGATGCACCCTCTTTTAAAAGGAAGTCATCATTGATTAGAACTCGCACATCTAGAAAGAAAATTTTTATATACAATCACTCAAAGAAACACAAAAGATTTTAATATTTTATATCAATTCTACAACAAAGAATACAAAAGTTTTAAAATCATGATTATCATTTATTGATATATATTTATAAGATGTAAAAATTTGAAATGAGAATTTCTATTAAATAATTTTTGCCATTCTCAATATTTCAAAACTTATGAAAATGCTGAGTGATATTTTGACAAAAGTTGTTACAAAATAATGATGACAAAAAAACTGAGGATGATCATGAAAAATATTTATAAAGAAAAGAAGACTGTATATGTGTTTATTTAAAGTGATTTTAATTAATCCCATGCATCAGGAACATTGTTTTTTAACCTTTTGAAAGTTTTTATTTTGGTTTGAAAACTCTTAATTATTTCAGTGACAAACAATTATTTTGTTTGTCATTGAAATAATGAGGAGTAATATATATATATATATTGGAACGGTGCAATATAAGGAAAATAAATTCAAAGTAACAGAAACAAATTCTAAAATTTTAAGTGAACAAATACATTATAGAGATGCATTAATTTTAAATATTACATAGTGAGTGACCTGCATACTGTAGACAAAGTAATCAGTTTTGTTTCTTAAAAAAATGAATATTTAAAAATATGCAAGCAACATGGAAGCAGAAATAGATATATTAAAATCTTTTAATTAAATTAATATTTACATAAATACAATTGCTACTAAAAGGTATTAAGATTAAATTTCAATTAATTGATACACCTTTGCTATACTTTTTTTTATGCAAAAAGAGAAATATCCATTGTAAATAAAATCCTAAAATTATTCCATATCTATCACCTAAATTAGTACTTTTACCATTTATCTAAAATTAAAATAATGATTATCAAAGATAGTTTTAATCTATTAAAACTACTTAAGGAAAGTTTATCAAAAATAGGCAAATTCTACAAAAAATTTCATAGCAATTTTATTTAAATTATAATCAATTACATAAATTGGTGCATAAAACTTAAACAGTGTAATTTTCCAAGTAGAAAGTCATGGAAATGAAGCAAATGACATGTTGCAACCAGTACAATGAACTTTTAAATTAAGTAAAAAAATTATTCATATGCAAATAACAGGAAAAAGACGAAAAAAAAAAAAAATTGATGACGGGGCACACAAACTGCATGCAAGACAAGAATAAAAAGATAGACCAATGGTGCTATTCAAGATATTCTCTGCAATGCTGCATGCAATATGGAAAAGAAACCATCTGGCTGATTTGACACATGGTAGAATGATGGCCATGCTTGAAAATCGACATAATATAACAAGCATAGCCATTCAACAAAAATTATCATTTCATGAGCTTGAAAAATCTTCAAAAAACAGGTACAGTTGCAAGAAAGGATAGTGGTGGTCATCCAAGAAAAACAAAATCAATGGATTATTTGTCTTGCAAGCAATAAGAAATAAGTACCAGTCAGTAAACATTGCTACAGCAAGGGAATGACAAGTATTGCACTTTAATGTAACACAATTTCTTCATTAAAATGAACCTTTTCTCCAACGTCTTAAACAAAGCAAACCACTGACAGCTGTCAAAGGCAGCCCCTTTCAGACTGATGCAGGGAACACAAAGACTGTGAGGACATATCCTTTTAACAGATGAGTCATTTTAAATATGCATTCCTCAAGGCACTTGATATGAAGAGTTAGGAATATCAGGGAAAGAGATTGTCATGGTAAACCTAGCGTGCTTTTCTGGAGGTGCATTAAGATGAATGAGTAGACAGAGCTCCAAATTTTTTGATGGATGTAATATTACTGACTTATGTCAGCAAGTAATTCTTCTGCATGTGCATAAAGAGCATGCATGGGATGCTTTGAGGAGACATCTTTTAATAAGACACGACAGAAAATACTCAGCGATTGAAACAAATTTTAATGGAGGAATAAGCACCATTACACAAACAACTGTTAATTTGGTATTGAATATGCAGAGACTATGTCAAACAACTATTACATTTAAGACGAGTCATATCCTTTACTATAAGACATCTGATTGCCATTCTCCTTCTTGAGAAGATTAGTAGCGGTACAAATACTTCTGTTCTAATAAAGCGATTTCTTTTTTGTTTGATTCTACATTATATACATTTTTTTCATGTGTATGTTTTTTCATCTTTTAAATATAAAATATTATCTCTGTATGCTGAATTTCATGTCGTCAGGCGATTTTTATGGAGTAACATCCAAAAAAATAGTTACTGAAGTTTTGCACACCAGTGTAAAGGCTCCTTCCCAACGAGGTGAGAGACATGAAGATTCACGCAGCAGGTGAGAAAATTTTTTTGACCCCTTCACAGCGAAACGTCAGAAATAGCATTACGCCTAGTAGTGGTGCATTTCATACCGGTTTCCGGCGAACGTCGTGAGGCTAGTGATTGGTCAAATCTTGTCGCTTAAATCTTCTCGCCTCAGTGGGCATGAGCCTTAATAGTTCATAATTTACGCAAAGAAAAAAAAATCTTATATGGCAACTTCAAACAAAAATTAAATAAATAAACATTTTCACTGTTACACAAGGAATTTTTACAATTAATTTCCTTCAGTAAGCAAGTAATGCATGTTATGTTTTATAATGTCCCTTAACACTCGTACTTCATCAATTCTTACATATTCAGAACCAGTAAGTGTAGAGAATTTGGGCAACAAAATGGGATTACTTTTTAATACGCTTTTATTAGCTTCACCTGTATGCGACTCTTTGGGCTCGATTTTGGGACTGATGGCGCCATCTACTGGTGAATCAGTCAACTGATCAAAATCTATCTATTTTGTATAATTATTTTGTTTAATCTTAATTCCTTTTGTTTTATTTTACTTTTATCTTAAAATTCTCATTTTAACTTTTTAACCTTTTTATTTTTGGGCATTGTCAACGGACTCTTAATTGTACCGATAGCTTTAGCTTTTCGATCTCCTGCTTTAATTGTTCTCAAGTAGGAGATGTTTTTCCTAAATTTTAAATTCATTTATTTATTTTTAATTATTTCTATTCATTAATTTAAGAAACTACAATTTATGCTAATGTTTCAATTAATTTAAGATGTGGAGGTTTTGTGATTCTTAAAATCCACCAAGGAACTTCGTAACCGGTACGTCCGTTGCCCAGCTTTCTTTCACCCCGGGTAGAAATTCAGTAATATCCGCGATCGAATTGCGCTCTTCCTATTGGCCGAAAATTTCGGTGGCTAAAAAGAGGCGGATCTCAAAGGCATAGGAGTGCGATCATGTCGAATTGCGCTCTTCCTATTGGCTGAAAATTTCGGTGGGCAAAAAAAGTATGTAAACTTAGCTGATATTCCACCTTTTTTATTTTTTGTATTTCTCAAACTTTTAAATTTTTATTCCTTAATTTTACTTTTTCTTACCTTAATTAATTTTTTTCTTTTACCTTGATCACTTATACATAATTTTCATGCTTATCAATGTGTTTCTCTCTCCAATGAACTTTTTGTGTACAACTCTGTTCGAATTGAAGAACTTGATTGCTCAAAATTAACAGGAAGAACCCCATGTAACAGTGAAGCATTAGATGAAATGATTCGATTACGAAATAGTCTATAATACTTTGTTTGCAAATAAAGTTACACCATTATGTCTCGCTGTTTATATTGGCAATATAGAAATCTGTTAATATGTTTTCTAAATCGAGATGCAACTGTTAACACATCTGTACATATTAAAGACTGTTTTTTTTTTTTTGCAGCAAATGATAAATGTATTGTAATAAATGTATTTTATAGCAAATGATAAATGTATTGTAATAAATGTATTTGTAGCAAATGATATTTGTATTGAAAATAAAAAAAAAATGAAAATAAATTATAGTTTAAAAAAACTAAAAACACGCTTTTAGAGTTAATCAGACTAAAAGTAAAAAATAAATTAATAGTTTAAAAAAACTAAAAAAATACGCTTTTAAGAGTTAATCTATTTAAAAAGTAAAAATAACATAAAGAATAAAATGACTGACGAGAAAAATGAATGTCACTGTTCTAAAAGCGTGGGGTGCTCGATATCAATCGTTATAATTTTTCACTAGTTTCATTCCGAAATGCAGAGTTAGTTTAAAAATATCATACAAAGCCCCCACGCTTTTAGAACAGTGACATTCATTTTCTCAAAGTCAGTCATTTTATTCTTATGTTAACAATTATTTTTTACTTTTTAGATAGATTAACTCTTAAAGCGTATTTTTAGTTTTTCTAAACTATTTACTTATTTTAAAGACAACTCTTGTTTGATCACTATAGTGAGTGATAGAGATGAAGATTTAGGAATAACAAACATATAAAGAAATATTCAACAAAAATATGACTAACTAAATCGAGGTAAACACTGTAGCGAAATTAATGATGTACACAAACAATTATTTATAAAATAATATTTTTAACTATTATATACAAAAGACTTATTGTATAGTATTGACAAAAAAGCAGAACATATGAACAATTATATATTTAGGGGGCTGCCAATTGTTAACAAGGGAAAAATTATTTTGCAATATACATGCATTGAAGTGTAAAAATTATGTACATGGTATTGGAGAAAACACTAAAATTATCAAAATTTACAACTAAACATAACTCTGAGAATCAAACAATACACAAGAATAACAATTATAATAAAATCAGTTTTTAACACAATTCAGAGTACAAATAATTATTAATAGCCGAGAAAGTAAATAAAAGCTGCTTATGACAATATTTCATAAGAAACAAACTTGATGCCAGTATTTTTTTTAAAAACATCTTCCTAATATAAATAATATATACATACATATATTTTTATGTTATTAAAAAGTCTTATTTAGATAAAAAAGACATAAGCACAACTAAATTTTTTAATGCTAATTCATCTTATACTAACCAACAATCAAAAATTTTCAATTACATATTTCCATTGTTAAATGTAATTAATATTATTCATGATAAGCATGCCAAATTAATGGATTATTATGGTAAAAAAAATCTTCAACTTATTTTTTCACAAAAATTTATCTGAATTTAACATATGATCTATGAAAATTTGGGACTAATTTTCACCAGTATATCAAGATCAATGAACAAAAGCTATTTACAGAACTAAAACTGCCATATGAAGTGAACACATAAAAAAATATTAAAAATACTACTATAAATTTATTACTTTTTTAAAAATATCATCAATAAACTACAAATCTGATAATTTGAGTTATTATTGGAAATTTTTTTTTTTATCTGAACTTACCATTAAAAACTTCATTAAATTCCCCGGGTGGACTGTGGAGAATAAAATCAGAGGCAACCTTATCTATAAAGTTAAAAAGTTCTTTTACAAACAAATATATTATAATCAAACATACTAATGTAATATGTAATCAATAATATTAAAGCATGCACAATAAATTGATCATAAAAAAAAAAAATATGCATGAAATATGTCCAAATTTACACAAACACAAAAAGTCCAATAATAAAAACAAAATTCTACAAAAACTTTTTTTTTTTCTTATAAATGAAATCTAGGAGTTTAAAAACTAACAAAGAGAGAGTTTCAAACTAATTGAGAATACTTCTTATTAATGGTGATTCACAAATTTATAAAGTCAATTTTAAAAAATGAATTTCTTTTAATTATATTAGCAGTGAAAACCTACACATAAATTAATTGCACATGAAAAAAATTAACAAGCATTTTAAAATGCAAGTAAAATGTTTAATTTTTTTTTTCCTTTTAGTACGAAAATTCAACTTAATATCTTATACTATACATTAGGCAAAATTATAACACTCTTTTAGATATTAATTATCAAACTACAAATTGAAATAGTTCAGCCATTAGCTCATTATTCGTCAGTGTATATTGATTATATTAACTGATGATTGACTTTGAATACCTAAACCTCAAGTAATATTTGTTTATGTCATAATTTCAACTGAATTTTTATGAAGTTGTACATGTTTCATGCTATTAAATCAATTACCTAAAAAAATAAGGATAAATTAGACTAGCAAAAGGGAGGAAAAAAATGGTAATGAAACAATTTTTATCATAATCTCCAAGACTTCCGGTTATAATAAACATATAAATCAAAACGAAACAACAACTCTACTAAAGCAAGGCAAATCAAATAAAATTTTTAAAAACTTCATTAATTAGAGTAAAATTAACTGAATTTACAATTTAATATATCTAAAAATTCCACATTGCGATAATATTGATAAATAATTTATCAATTAACATATAAGCCGCATAAATATATATATATATATATAATTCCATCATTCGTTTCATGCAAATAGTTAATGCATGGGATCCACTTATGCATGATCACTCAATAAATTTGTGGCACATAAAATTGCAATTAAATTTAAAATTATACACACTTTTTTTCTTCATCAGACACAGGATCTTCCAAATCTGAAGCCATTGCAACACCAACACGCCTCGAACAGTTGGGCTAAGCAAAACTAACAGTGAACTTCCTGTTCTTGATTAGTAGGAACTTGAGTCTTTCAATGATGAATCGTGGAAAACTGATCGAATCCAAATGAACGAATCATGCTATTAAAAAACGATATGACATGCCTATTTTGGTAAAAAATATCATTTGTAAATTTAGCCGAGTTTTGGAGTAAATTGAGAACATGACCTTTTAAAATACGGGTTTAGAATCATAACATTTCATACATGCAATAAAATATTTCTGAAAATATAATTTAACCAAAACATAATTATATAAATGATACTTAAAGATGAAGCCAGAAAATTTCCCTAGGAAATCATTATTTATATATTTCTTTAATGTCAAACTAGAGCTAAATAAATGGTGATTGCAAAAAGTCAGAGATTGGTGAGAAGAAAAAGCCTGAAAAAATAATCACCAATTGCTAATCAAGAATTTTATCTTTTGCCTTTCTGAAATGTGGAAATATCTTTCACAATACACAATGGCAACGGATACGACATAAAGACACTATCACAGAAAAGGCAAATGAAGTCAAAAGTGATCATTCCTTGGTTTTCAATTCATTGAATTATTACCATTATCTGTCAGCATGAATTGCTTAAAACATAAAAATAATGAGCTCTATTGTTGATGTTGTACATGAATATGAATGTCAGTCCGTGATGCTTTAGAACTAGTTTCTTAGTAACTAAGAAATAGAATGTTTTCTAAATAAGTTTTTAAAGAGAATGCAATTTTATTTTGCCCCATAATTCAAGTTGAGGAACTTGGGAAAGTGAAACAATTATAAAAAACTGTCGTTACTTTTTCCCTAAATGCTATTAATTAAATACTAATTAAAATACTTGACTAAAAACCATAAAGAACCCAATTTATTCGAACATCTTCCTTTAAGTAAATAGAATTTTGATCAATTATCGTTTGGACTTTGAGCTGAGCGGACGTGTTTTTTTTCCTCTCCCTCAATTCTGTTTGTTTTCTAATGTTTCACCTCATTGGTATGTGATTTTTTCCCCTTATTCTGTCTTAATCTCTTTATTACCTTTCTCTATTTGATTTCTTTGGTTCTATGTTATTATTTTGTTGTATAAAATGAGTAGCTAAATTCTAGAATTCTTTTTAGAACTTTTAGCAAAATTTAGAATTCTTTTTTTCCTTCTGTATTTTACTGTGTAGGCGCAGAATTGTTCGGGTTTTTTTAGCTACGAGTTGTTTCTCACTGCCTTTACTCATTATTTTCTGTTTTAGTCAGTAGTTTTTTTAAATATTTGGTTTTGTTTATTTTATTCTATTATGGCTGTGTGTCGAGGGAGTTTCGCTCTCCTCAAACAGCACAACCATGTCTCTCTCCCTGCTGACCAATCAACCAGTATGCTTAATTTGATTGACGTTAATACTAACCCGACAGCGTTTAACTTTATTCAAGAAATTGATAAACTTAATATTAGCATTAACAATTTTTCATCATTCATTGAGTGCGAAAGCCTCAATGATTATCTGAACAACATTGAAAATTGCTTAAAAATTGAACCTCAAATACCTAATTTAGATCTTTTTATACAACTTACGCTTTCTAATATTACCAATAAAAAACTTAAGGAAGCAAATGAGTCTCATCTTGCTGAAACTCAATGATTCAAACAACTCGGTAACTACTCCTACTAAAAAGAAAAACTTAAGGTCACACAAAGGAAAGAAAAAATTTAGCTAAACGGCCTAATGCCAGTGATCCCACTGTTATCAAGTTATCTTCCAAATTTGCTTGCCTTAACCCCGCGATGAAAGTCTTGGTCCTAGTGATGCAGACAACATACCTCATGCTAAAATTGAAAACATTTCAAAAAATGTTGATAAATTACATCTGGACGAAAACAGTATGGACACAGATCTCACTAATGACCAGAATATTGCTTCTTCTTTGTCCTGCACCCCATACTACTAAATATGTTCCTCCAATTATAATAGACAACATACAAAATTCTACTGAAATTCTTAAGAACTTCAACCAGATTACAAATTCAAAGATTGAAGGACGCCTTTCTGGAGGCAAATTAAAAGTTTTTCCAACCACACCTGATGACTACAGATCCATACGGAAGCAAATTGATCACCTGAAACTTAAAAGTCATACATTTGAATTGCCCCCCAAGAAAAGCAACTTAAAGTTGTAATTCGCGGACTGCCTTCAGATCTCCAATTGATGTCATCATGCAGGAACTCCAAATTCTCAACTTTCATCCTGAATTCATCACTTCACTTCGTAATCGTGATGGTACCGGCAATCTACCTCTGTACCTAATAGTTCTACCAAAAAAATGAACAAAATAAAAGAATTTTCGACCTATCCACCTTATATTACTTTAGGGTCAAAGTTGAACCACTCAGAAGAAAATCGGGACCCAGCCAATGCTATAAATGTCAAGAATTCTATCATCATAGCAAATTCTGTACAAGAGACCCTCGATGTCTCAAATGTGCTGGACCTCATGCCACCAAAGAATGCACCAAAGGCCAGATGAAGCTCCCAAATGCGCCCTTTGCTCTGAGAGCATACTGCAAATTTCAGGCTGTCCTAAAACCCTGCTAATTTCACTCCCTGCTCCTCCCCCTGAAGGTCAACGCTTGAACGGAGAGACTTAGAAAACAAGCGCAACAAATGAAGCCTGAGAACTCCAACCAATTGTCTCTTCCCGCTCATCAGATGACTTTCCAACTCTTCCTACCCAGACCTCTCACCATACTACTTCCTCCATTACTCTGCAGGCTTCCACGGAAACGCCTCCAATTCCACTCATTCTGCAACAATTAGTTGGGGTACTTTCAAATCTTTCTGTTTTAATAAATGCTCTTCAAAAATCAACCAGTCAATAACATTCAATAGATCGACCAATAATTCTATCTTATGCGACATGGAACTCCAATAGTCTTAAAGGAAAAATTAATGAATTACAAAATTTTATTTCTGAAATAAACCTCATGTAATTGCTCTCCAAGAAAACACATCTTCGACCAGGCGATTCCTTCAAAATTCCAAATTATATCATATATCGCTCCGATCGTCTTACCCACAGAGGAGGAGGCACGGCTATCTGCATTTCATAAAAAATATTAATCATCATCAAATTCATTTTACTACAACCAGCTTTGAAAACTCTGCTATCGTTATTAATCTCAAGAATAACCTAAAAATTACTGTTGTTAGCATTTATCGCCCTCCAATTGGTAGATTCCTCACACAAGAACTTGATACAATAGCGAACTCCAATCAACAAGTACTTCTACTTGGTGACTTCAATTCCAAGCATCCTGCATGGAATAATGGACGCAGCAACATAAATGGTTCTATTCTCTTCGATTGGACAAATCTTAATGCATTCAATGTTATTGCTCCTAATGATCCCACAAATTTCTGCCTTCACAGTCCTTGCAATAGTACTCTTGACATCGCACTTCTTAAAAATTTAAAAAGCCGGACCTGCTTCTTCTATCAACGATCTTTCCAGTGATCATAACCCTGTGATAGTTGAAGTCTCTCATAATTCATTTACGCCCTTCCTCAATAGCATAATCACAACTACCAATTGGATTATTTTTTACTAAAATTCTCTCTCAAAGCATTCCTGGTAATCCAGTCATCTCCAATATTCAAGATATTGACAAAATAATTGATAAATTTAACTATGCTGTTACTTCTGCTATCAACCTTGCTAGCAAATCTAAAGAACTCAGTACACCACACCAAAAACTTCCTACTGAAATCACCTCTAAAATTGCGGAAAAAACAGAATTCGTAAATTATGGCAAGATACCCGGTTTCCTCCGTTCAAGCAATCCGTCAACAATCTTCAAAAAGAAATAAAGCAAATGATTCACAAATTAAAAATGACAGATGGAATGAATTTTTATTAGGCCTAAATCCAGAAGATAATTCTCTCTTCAAAATTAACAAACATTTTACCAAAAATATCCCAAAATTCCTCCACTGGTTGGATCCACAGGTCTTATATTCTCATCTTCTGATAAAGCGAACTCTTTTTGCTGAAAACCTTGAACTCTCCTTTCAAGAAAACACTGAACCTTGCGATTACTCTCAAATTGAGCATGTTGAAGATGCAGTAAATTCCTTTCTAGCTGATCATCAAAATTATCATAACAATATTTTTTTTTTCTCCATCTGACATAGTTAACTTAATCAAGAATCTCAACATTCGAAATCTTCTGACCTGACAACATTCCAAATAAAGCCTTAATGTGTCTCCCCTTAATGCCATTACTCATCTTGCAAAAATCTACAACAGCTGTACTAAATATCACTACTTCCCTCCCATCTGAAAAAAAAAAGCTAAATATCATCATGTTCCCTAAACCTGGCCAAGATAGTAAATTTCCTCAAAATTATCGGCCCATCAGTCTCCTTAGCTGTGTAGGAAAACTTTACGAAAAACTCTTAGTGAGACATATTACTTCTTTTTGCGATAAAAATTCCATAATTCCAGCAGAACAATTTGGATTCCGTCAACATCACTCAACTTGTCATCAACTTCTACTTGTCACCAATATCATCACTGAAGGATATAACTATAAATTTTTTACAGGAGGTGTCTTTCTAGATGTCAAAAAGCTTTCGATCGACTGTGGCACAATGGACTGATCTACAAAAATTATCAAACTTCAATTTCCAACTTGGATCACACTTATCATTACAAATTTTCTTAAAAATAGAATCTTTTTCAAGTTCGACTTCATAATGAATTCTCCAAAATCGGTCGTATTTGTGCTGGTACACCTCAAGGAAGCATGCTAAGTCCTATTCTCTACAATATCTTTTACCTAAGACTTTCCTCAGTGCACTAACATTTCCACTTGCCTATTTGCTGACGATTCTGCTGCTCTTTGCCCAAGGTGCTTCTATTCTTTTATGTCATCAATACTCTTCAAAATTTTCTGAATATCCTAGAGGATTGGCTAACTAAATGGCGCATCGCAATTAATGTCTCTAAATCTCAAGCTATCATTTTCCGAAAAGGACACGCCAGACAACCATATATTAATCTCTCCCTTTTTGATCAACAAATTGAATGGGCGACTAACATTAAATATCTCGGCTTAATTATAGACAATAAACTTACGTTTCGAGCTCATATTCAAAAATCAAAGAAAAATGTTGGAAAAATTTTATCTCACTCTACCACTCATTAATAAATTTTCTAAATTAACTTTGTCAAACAAACTTCTTCTCTACAAACAAGTTCTCAGGCCTATCCTTACCTATGCTGCCCCAATCTGGGGTCTAGCTGCACAATCTAACAAGAAATCTGTACAAATTATTCAAAACAAACTTCTTCGTATTATCACTGGTGCACCCTGGTTTGTCCGCAACTCTACAATTCATCAAGATTTAAAAATTGATTCTATTGACAACTATATTACTAAACTTTCTAGAAATTTCTTCAATACCATTGCTACTCACGAAAATCCTCTCATCAAGGCACAAAACTATATTTACGCAATTGAATGGAAAATACAAGTATCCTTTCTCTACTTCTAAATGGAATCGAAGCTTCAAACCACCATAATTTCCTGCTCACTTATCGCTTTTTTAGATATTTTACTTCAACGCATATTTACTGATCATAAATTTCTTGTTACGTTTCCATACCGATGATTTACATTTTCTTACTTTCTTCTTTTTTTTCTCTCATCATACGATTACTATTATCTATTTATCATGACTTTTCTTTCCTACTGCCTTTACATACCATTGAGTAGATGAACTCTTCGCGTTCAGGCACTCGACATCTTTATTCAACAATGATGAGTAATTTTAGGCAATCATCTTTATCTTCGAAGTCACTGAAAAAAATGAAAAATCATTCGTAGAGGCCTTCTTTTCTACATGAAACTTTAAAAAGCTTATTTACTCAAAATTATTTCTTTAGCCTTAACAACTTGTTTTATAAACATGTTTATTTCTTGCAACAAATTTGATGCTGTGCAATATTTTCAAAGTCATTAATATCAGATTCTTTAGAACGATCTTACAGAATTAAGTCACATGCTTCTATTTAGATGATAACTACAATTACTGTCTATTTCTTCGATCATTAATAATACAGACATGCACTCATATTTGGTTATATGGGTACTAGATGAGCATCACAAGCGAGTTAACGATTAACGAAATTATGAACATGTTCAGTAAATGACATGCATGATGAATGGAAAAAAAGAAGGTGTGTATGTCATGAAAAAGATGAAGTCTTGAACAATTTTAGTAACATATGGGTAGCTATTATCCTCTAAAAATAATTAATTCAAAAATGCCTATAAGAAAGGATAAACTTTAGTCTAAAAATCTCCTTGGTATAGATGTCGGTGTTGAAAGTACTTTCGATACTGAGCAGTCATTATCGTTCTTATTATCCAATAACATTGCAGATCATCACATTTACAATTCATCCAGTATGCTTCTGGATAATACACTTGAGAAGATATCAATCACTTCTATAGCGTCGAAAGCGTAATCGGCCGTTGTTAGTCCTAACTGAAAGGAATTTATCGAAAAAGACTATTAATTGCCAATGAGAACACCACTGAGTATGTTGATGAACATATTGTAGCCGGAGATGTCGATGGTTTTGAGTCATGTGAATACTGCGCAAATAAATGCATGCACCCAGGAATTGAGTCTAATCTATGGCACCGACAAACTGTGAAATCCGTAATTGGCACACCTATAGCAATGATCCAACGTTATATCAACTGTAGCGACGAATTTGTATAGTCCCTCCCTATCATGCGGTTGAAGTACTTGTACTGCACTACCGGATTTGTAGCTCATCCATTTATCTTCAGTCCACTATTTCTGTGGGGATATTAAGCTCATGAACATTGATATTTTACAATAAGAAAATTCCTTTCGCGCAGAATAAGGAATACATTCTTAACTAGCTGATATGGGGCAGTCGCCATCTACAAGGCATATTAACTCATGATGAAAGTTTCCCGTTGACTGAAACGACACACTACATTCGACATTCCTCTTAATTCGAATGATTAATTTGTATTCAATCAGCTGTCAACTAGCAATGTCAGTCAGAGGACGTTATTCAGCCTACGAATGCGTAATCATTATGAAATTCTAGTCATATGCATATCATACCCATCTTTCTCTTTCTAGTAAATTTAATTCATTCACACGATTCCTTCATGATATTGCCATAAGTGTACTTCAAATTATAAAAATATCTCAAATGGAGTAACAATTTCTCTTAAAAGAATTTTAAATCAATAAATATTTTTTCTGAAAAATACCAAATCTACAATATGATATGATCCATTGATCATAATATGTATGTAGTTGGTGAAAATGTTTTGATAAATGTATATACTATTAGTTATCTAAGTTTGTGTGTGTGTTCCCTAAGGTTAATAAGTTTAAATAAGCCTTAATTTACATTCAAATTTTACCAAAATTGACAGGAATACTTTTAATACAAAGCTTAGATAAACAGAAAAAAAATTTCGAAATTCGATCAATAGCGGTAAAAAAATTAGCCAATTTGAGATAAATTAGGTTTACGCTAATTTGACGGCTGTCGAATTTTTTATGGTTGACGTTATTATTAGAGAGTTTTTGCATAACGTTTTTATTGTCCGATATTTTTCTTCCTAGCGCGCATGCTCATAAGAAACATTGCACCTATTGCGCATGCTCATAAGAAACATTGCACCTATTGCGCATGCTTATCTGTAATACTTCACTACTGAGCTATTCCTATGAGCATGCGCGATAGGAAGAAAAAAAATATCCGATAAAAAAACGTTATGCTAAAACTCTGTATTGTCTAAATTTTCGACCCTTACTACCGACCGAAATTCTCCATTCCCCATCTAACGATGTTCGAAATTTAATAGCTTGCTTTAGGTGCTTAGCCAACCCCAGCATGAGGTTGGGAGACAGAGTTCGTTGAACTTAACACTGTTAACTTAACACTTTTTATTGTTAAATCTGTAAAGCCGCCTATGAAAAGAAAACTATTAAATCATATCAGAATTGACTCTAAACGAAGAGCAGCGTGTAGATTATAAAAAAAAAATGTGGAGGTATCAATAAATTGGAATGTAAATAAGTCAAGAATGGTCAACGCTAGTGATCAAGAAAGTGAATATGCTGCCTTAAATAGACGGGAATCTAAATAAAAGAGTTAATAAGTTTTTATTTTCTGAAGCCATGCAACGCTGGGTTATATGTGCTAGTAAGAAATAAATATTAAACTATATCATTTCGTTCATATTTACATTATACTAACAGGTATATACAAAAATTGAAACATTTTTAGTTTTACTAAATTTTGTTAAGACAGACTATCTGTACCGACTTAAAATTTGAAATTTTTAATAGCTCGCCTTAATTAATATAAATTAACTAAATAAAGCAATCATTCTTATCCAAGAATTCCTATGAATTTCCTTTCGCTTTAATATGATAGTGATAGGTTTCAAAATAAATTGAAAACTAATATCGTAAATTCTCAAATTGATTTATTTATTCTTATAAATTAACTTATGGTACTAGCCAATTTTTAAGGCTGTGACCCCCTAATGTCGTAAAAAATCGAATATCAATAATAAAAAAAAAAAATAAGGTTTATTATTGTTCAGTAAATTATTTGCCTTTCGTAAAGATATGCATCAAATAGAAAATTTTGTAGAGTTCTACATTCTATAATGAATGTTTTTTGCATAGCTTTTGTTATATTCATATTCATTTAAAATTAATAGAATACGGTTGTAAAAAGTTTGATTTTAATGTGTTTCATTTTCTATTTTATTCTCAATTTTCTTCAATTGAAATTGATTTTAATCTTTAATTAGGTATATCCCTTTAAATTATAAATATATTTACATTACAAAAGATATAAAAATATTCAAATGTTTTATATTGGTTACTAAATTTCCATTTCATTTGAATCACTTCTGAATTTGCAATTTCTGTAGTTGACGAATTTCGGTGATTTTCAAGTTTTCTGTGATGATTTTCAAGTTGTGTTCATCATTCCATCTAATCCTCACAAACTGGTTTAATCTATTTTGTTTTCGGAAAACAAAACCTAAATCACATATTAATCTTCTAATTGTTCTGATATTTAAATTAGGTAGTTCTTTAGTCTCATTCAAATCTTTCATTATTTTGGCAACTACTGGGGTCACTTTTGGGTTATAGAAAATTGAATTTTCCCTCTAATAGCCAAAATCGTAAAGTTATCATACTTGTTCAATCTCGTTTTTTTTTTTTCCAACTATTAGGTGATTTTTTTCTTTATTTTTAGATGAAATTCATTCCACATCGCATTATACAGGCTACAAAAACACCAGTTAAATTTGATACAATGCTGAATAGTTCATAATGAGACTTTTATCTTTTTCTGTTTTAATTTTTAGTAAACATTTAATACAATAACTTTTTTGTAGAACTTTTCCTTTTTATAGTACTTTTGAAATTCATATTTATTTGATTTATTCAAAGTCATAAAATCAATGAGTTTAACAAAAATAAATTATTATTTAAAAGACGAAAAAAAAAAAATTCAAGGAATCGAAGCGCAGTAAAAGACGTAAATAATAAACGAATAAACATTCAGAGATAAGCGGATGTGGTTAAATAAAAAGCGTTATTTTTTTCCCATCTAGCATTTTGAGTTATTATTCCAAATTTAAAGACAACCAAGCAAGAACATTATTTTGTTAGCATTATGATACAAAATTTGACAAAAATTAAAAATTTGCGACAAAATAAGAACTCGAAATTTAATTACCGTTAATACAATATGAGACAAAATTAAGTCATCATATATTAGTGAATTATTATATAACATCAAAGGAGTCTTGGGGACAATCGAAGATGATTGGAAAAAATTTAGTGGAAAAACTCGCAAATAATTTGTTACGATTTTAAGATTAAAAACTTATTATTGTTATTTAGTTAATTGTTCTGACACGACTGCCTGGCCAAAATAGGGATTGTGGATTCTGATATATGTGTTTTATGTAAGACAGAGAAAATGAATAAGTCTCATCTACTTGTTTTTGCACGGGACAGGACTCTTAACTTACAACAAAATGGTAATTTGTGTACTCTTTACTGGTGTTTACTCTTTACCAGAGAAAATACGTCCTGATCACACAAACTTTTATTATGGTGTTTCTAGCTTTTTAAATTTTCATCCTTAGAACATTTAACTTGTTTTTAAGGCTTTTTGGTGTCTTTGTTAAAAGTGTCTGACTTTTCCTTTTGTGATTTTGATTTATTTGTATGCTCTTTTTGTTTCTACGAAGTGGCCAAATTTGTATCAATTGAGTTCCAATAGAGCCATAGGTAACAACAACAACAATAATTACCGTATATTTTCGTGTAAGAGTCGATAGTTTTTAGAATTTTTTAAAACTAAATTTCAGGGGTCGGCTTATATACAGATCAGCTGATCTTTCAAAAAATTTCCCGTTAGCCGATCTTAATCGATAAATATCTGTAAATAAAGCAGATTTTTTTAATTTCTTTAGTTTAGATTACTTAAGTTTGTGAAAGTTTAAAAAACAATGAAATGAGTTATTCGCTTTATAAAAAATGAGTTATTTTATTTTCAAAAATGTTTATATTGCTGATTTGTTTGCGTTGTCGCCAAAACGAAAAATCTGATGTTGCTGAAATTTTCGCCCGGCTTAAAGAAAAGTACCTAAACGTGCACCAAAAATAACAATAAAATGTCGTAAATAAAAAAAACGTTGCAAGAATTTTTTTTTTTTTTTCATATCGGCTTATAATTCAGTTTAAATATATATATATATATAGATAAAAATGGTAAATGTTTTGAAGAAGACTCTTGGCTTATATTCGAAGAAATTAAACGAAAGCAGGGTTCTTTTTAAGCACAGAATTTTTTTCTGAACATTTTGATTCGCATAGAAATTAAAGGAATTTATAATTGATTTCAAAGCGGATGATCTAAATAATTTTTCTGTTTGCAAAAGAAATTTAGATTTTTTTTTTTCTAATTTTGATTGACTTATAGTGTTTCTGTTATATAACATATGAGTTAATAACAATAATTGCTAGAAGATAAAAATATTTGAGATCCTTTTTATATTTCTGAAGCCAAACACTTAAATGAAATTAAGTAATAATTAATTTTAAGTAACATTAAAAACTTACAATTTCAAAAGACATTTTGATGACAAAAATGCTAATTATTGAATAATTCTTATAATAAAAACTGATACAAAGTAACAATAATAGGCCCTGGAAAAATAATTTTTACAAATAAACGACCACGTTGAAAATAAGGTTCACTCCTTAGAAACACATACAGAAAAATATTAAAACTTAAGATTTAAATGAAAGCATTTTCTTAAATAATTGCATTTGAAAATAATAATATAATTTCAAATAATTATATTATCACATACAAAAAAGGTGAAACTATTTTTTATTATTATTTATTTGGCTTATAATTAATAATAATTAATAAAAAGAAACAAAACTCAATAAATAAGGTTGGAAATAATAATGGAAATATGGACATATAAAGGACATATATGGATATATATAATAATGGACATATAAAGGAATCATGAAAGAGCTGTAAAATAATAATTATTACATTTTATATTTTTCTTTCGGAAAAATTCTATAAAGTGTTATTTAATAGTAAAAACTGTCCAGAACAAATTAATTAAGAAAGAAATGCAAATTATATGATTTATTAAAGCAAAATACAACAGGTATTGAAAACTACTGAACAGCATATAAAAAAATACAAGCAATAAAAATTTAGTAATATTTTCAAATAAATATTTTTTATACACACATGCACATACAACGAAAAGAAAATATTTTCACAAAACATAATTTTTTTCTATTCAGCTGTGACAAAAATTGTATAGCTCATGTTCGCTGCATTACAAAACAGTTTTAGTAAACATTTAAGAATTATTTTATTCGCTTACTTGATGAAATATATTTTTATTACAAACATTTATTTACTGTAAATTCATCCAAATAAATTTTGAAACATAAATTTAGATTTTATTTGAAGATCTTTGAATATAGCAATAATCTAAGAATTGACATGATTTTATTATACTACTATGCCCAAAAAGTAAGGCCAATTATTATTATTTTTCAAAAACTTTTTATTTATTCTTCCAAATTTATTTCATCACCTTCAAAGTAATCTCCTCAGGACACAAGGTACTTATGCCAACTTGTTTTCCAATCCTCAATGCATGCTAAAAAGTCATCGGCAGGGATGGCCTTCAAAGCTCGCGGCGATTCACGTTGAATCTCTTCAATCGACTCGAAACGGTGTCACCGGAGTGGCCTTTTGAGTTTATGGATTAGCCAGAAGTCGCACGGGGGAATACGGTGGTTGTGGATCGATATGGGTTTTTCATTTTTGGCGAAAAAGTCACGAAGAATCAATGCAGTGTGAGCTGGCGCATTCAGTGTTTTCGGTACTAATCGAGATTTGACGCGCCCAAAACATCTTTTAAAAAGGAATTTTGAAATTCCAACATCATCAACAAGGTCTCTAATTGTAAATCGATGGTTTACAAGCACCAAAACTTTAATTTTTTAGACCTGAGCTTCGTTGGTTGAGGTTGATGGTCGGCGGGGGCTCTTCGTCTTCAATGCTTTCTCTGCCTTCTTTGAACTGTTTATACCACTTCTAAACATTTCTTTCTGATATAGGAATGCTTACCGAATGCCTTCTGCAACATTCTGTACGTTTCCGCAAACAAAATTGAATGCAAGTTCTTTGCTCAATTTTTCAAAAATCGCCGGAATCAGTTTTAGCTTCTCACAAAGCCAAGCGTACTCAAACACTAACGAATATTTTGACGTCAAATTTCACGCAGATGTCGAAGACAGTGCCAGCAACCTAAAAAAGAAAAATTGAAATTCCATAAGCCCCGGGAATTTTAAATTGAACATTGGTCTTATTTTTGGACACAATAGTAGATCTCACAAAAAAGAAAATTACGAAGTGTTTTTTTTTGCCTGCTCCTGATTCAGTTTTTGCGGAATATCACAATGTAGCGCAGATGGACAATATTATGCTTCAGAAATCCAACAGCTTAGTCAGCATTTTAACAGAAAGCATAGTTAGCATTTTAATAGTTAGCATAGAAAGTTATGAAACACAAAATTTTCATTGTCGAATTAAAACTCCACAGGTTTTCATTTTCCTCCCCAGATGCTACAGATCAAAATATCAAATATTCATTTATAATAATATGGTAAGAAACATTTTCGGTGCAAATTATATTTTTGATCTGATCCATTTCTAATGAGATTTATTTCTTTTAGTGTGATATTTAAGAACTCTTTTTGGTTAGCTCGGATGCTATTGCAAAGTATCCCAGAATAATCAATAATATGTACTATTTCGGCAGAATGTACTTGACTTTCTGTTATATACCTTACGTGAAGCGGTTTTGAGATGGCGTAGAAATGAAGAGAAACGATAAAAAAAAAAATCATATAATTCCATGTCATGTGATATGAGACAATAGATTACTAAGGAAGGCAGTAAAAAAATGTTAATAACAAGTAGACATTTTAAAGGGTAGAAATATGTGTTGCAATGTGAAAAATCATTGATAGAAGTTATAGGTTAAAATTTAAAGTAAATAAAAAAATATTGCCATCATTAAATACCATTTATGAAACAAATTGTGTATCACAATCAAACATTGAAGATAACTTTTTGAAATCAATGTAGATAATCTAAAGTACTTGTAAATCTTAATTTTTAACATTATTCAATGTTAATTATTATCATAATAACTCGAAAAATTAATTTAAGCAATCTTTAGTTGAGTAATTATTTCATCGCATACTAATCTTTGTAATTTCCTTTTAATTTTCTAAAAAAAATTTTTTTTTTTTTGTAGTGACTCTCTTACAGATAACTGTCGTATTAACATTTTTTTTATTAAAGCTGCTTTTACAATTTAGCAACGAAAAGAAAAAAATTCTCTCAATATTAGTAAAGGTACAATCTACAAATTTCATAGATTTTTTTTTTTGGGGGGTTCGTTCGGGTTCGTTTACATTGCAGTTTAGATTGTGTTGATTGTTTGAGATGTTTCATACTTTTTAAAAGCACACAATGTTGATTTAAATATTAATAAAAATATTTTAAAAATACAGTAATTTTTATTTATGCGAACTTTAGTAAGTACTTTATACATCACAGCGGAAGACACAGGAACAACATTTAAAGCAAGGAATACAGCTACTACAGCAAGCAATTTGAATTCACAAATACAATAATTAAAAAAAAAGGAACAACACAACGACAAACAAAAGTTTCATTCAAAAATAATCATTCTCAAGTAGAAACAGGCAATGTTTATTCATATGAATTATTCTCAAGAAAAATTTAACATAAAATTGTGCAAAAATAAGCTTCCATAAAGGACCTCCCAATTGATGTGGAAACAAATGTTAAATCATATATTATAGCGTAGAGATACATGAATGGATGCATGCAGAACATTAACATTTCATTTTTTTGACGATAGGTCTGAAGATTCGTTTCATGTAATACAAAACCTGCTCACCAACGTGGGTTCTTTTGACATGGTGATGTGTATCCTCGTCCTTCCACGAAGAGTAACTACAGTAGGGGCACTCAAATAGGTAACACATCCTGTACATTCTCTTTTGTTTTTTCTTCATACTGAGGATCTTGATTTTTTCGGCATACTGCAAAATGAAAATAGAGTAATAATGGCTGTGCCATTCGTAAATGTTAGGAAATCCCAGAACAAAACAAATAACGTTTTTAATTTCAATTAAAATAATACACTATTACTGATATCCTGGTTAAAAAAATTTACGCATTTAACAGATGCTTAGCATCTGTTTAATCTTTAAAATAAATAATTAAGACATTTATTTGTCACACAAGTAACATTTAATCCATGACGAAACATATATTAAAATACAGCTTTACGCACACAACACCATAAAAAAGCATACAAACCAAAATTAAGGCTCTGTTTTTGGCACATCTTATTGTTGAACTTTGTTGAGCCTCATGGTACACTGATATATACCACGAACAACCCATCAACAGATGATTAGGGAGGACCAGAGTAATTGTTAATCTTTTGCTCGCCTTGTGGGAGGAAAACCCTGAAACTCCCACCAGACAGCCTGATTATCGACGCTTCAAAAAATTGTCACAATCATCATCGAGTCTCATAGTTTCTAAAAGCAGTGATTGAATAAGTGAGAGTATTAAATAGGTGAAGTTGTTGGGACACTTTAACAATCCTTCTGGATCTGGTGATAGGAAAAAAAAAAAAAAAAAAGTCTTAAACTTGAAAAACGGAATCTAAAACCTCGTTAGATGACAGTTCTAAATGAAAAATTCTCTGGATAGATCTGGTTAAAACATTCGAGCATTCGAGTGAGTTTTCAATTTGACAGTTCGCACTTTACTATTTTCATTATGAGATTTATCACTTTGGCAAGAGACCAATTAAGACATTTCTTGAAATCGCCTCTAAGGAAAACGATATCCCCCAATTTCATATTGCGATATTGATGCTTCAGACTTTGTTGCTGAATTGACAAGACAAAGTTCTCCCTGAGGAAGTGTATTTGTAATTCCTTCAAAATTTTAGAATGATATCGGATCTGCTTACGACAGTGACTAGATTCAATCATTTTACTCTAAGAGTTTTCAAGAGGGAACAAGGATGGTATAAGAAGAATTAAGTTATTCGTGTTCTCAGAGGGATATGTAATAGTATGAGAATTGATCATAGACTTACAGTTACATTAAATGGTTTGTAGTTCTTCATAAGTTAGAAATGTTCTTTCCGATAATCTTAAAAGTGTTTTCAGTTTCTTAACAATCCTCTCTCACCAACCTCCCCACCAAGTAACTGCTCGTGGCTAAATTTCCATTAGATTCGATATAACTGAATTTCTTTATAAGTTTTACTGTCAATATCACAAAGATCGTTGAACACACCTCTGAAATTGCTTCTATTATATGAATCTTATATAATCAAATAATCTTCTGATAACCCCTTGCAGGGAGAGAGAGACGAAAGAATTCTATGCTTAATGATGTAATTAGTTGTACATGAATGACTCGATAAATATTGCAGGTAAACAAAACTACCCATGTTTTATATCTGTCTCTTATCTACAAGGTACTTGAAAGATCTATGTCAATAACTTTAAAGACCCTTGCTCATTTCACACAATCAGCAGGCAAAGAACCAGGTTCTGCTAGCTGACCTCTGGTATTATAAAGTTTGCAACCATTATAGTTTTTCAAAACATTAGAATGGTCCTTTTATCCTTAACGATTCAGAACTTCTCACACAAAATACTCGACAGAATATTTTCCCAAACGACAGTTAGTTTCTTGAAAATTTTCTTTTAATCTTTGAAGGAAAATATTTATATTAAGTATTAATATGGATGAGGCAAAGAATGGAAAATCAATACACTTTGTTATTCGAGTTTTAACTCTAATAATACCTTCATCTTTGAATACATTACAAATATGTGGGTAACATTAGATATTGGGAAACTTTCAGATTGGATCTTTTTAATTAGAGCCATTTCCACATGCTTTATTTCCTGTAACAAAAGTTATCAAAATTTTCCCCGTTTTAGATTTCCTGCGAGTATAATTTACAAAATGTAATATTCAAGCTATAAGATGAATAACAATCAGATATTTAGAAAATTTCACCTTCATAAAATGGTATGTTTTCTTTAGAAAAAATTAGTAACATTCAGAGAAAGACGTTCGTTTTCCCTGATTTATTTCGTTTTGAAAAATATTTCGTTAGATGGCCAGTTTTTAGAAGTCTAAGAGTCATGATGGACTATACCATCATTGATATTTGATTGTTTCGGTGGAACATCCTTTAGATATAATATCAGCAAAATTCATTTCGCCAGGGACATATCTCTAAATTTCCAGTGGGCTCAATTAATTGATTTCTTTCACTTTATTTGAAGCAAAAATTGGTCCCTCTCCTGCTCCCATTAAAGACGAATATAATCACAAACGTTGGCTACTGGGCTCAGTTTTTTTTTTTTTTTTTTTGTAAATTTACATATATTAAAAAAATATATATTTTACAGATAGAAAAGTGTCTTGTATGATGTAATTCTATTTGCTTGCGGTTTTATTATAAAAAAGGTGGTTGCCAACAATGTATGATAATATACTAGATAGAACTCCGAACAATGTATGAGAATATGATAATATAGATTCCAATTAAGATGTCAGATACGCCAAATTTGTCAAAACAAGTCTAATAAATTAGATAATCTTAGCGCGTCGTATTGCCAAAAACCTTACCCAAAACGCATCAAACGGGTGCATAAAACGGGTTATGCAAATTTAAAATCAGAGCAAAACATTTTTTTTTTTTTGTTCTAATGCAGATACTTAGACAATTGTCTTTGATGCTTTAAGGCAAGCGCTGCACAGACGTTGCGCACTTAGCGCTACCCAGAAGGTGCGTGTAGCTTGAAGATAAGCTACGGACGCGGAATAACAATACCCCCGCAACGCTCTACGATCATGCTAGACCGGGGCCTACGGTTTAAAGTGGATTCGAATCACTACACACATCCATGGCACCTCCGGGACTCGAAGCCGAAACCTGTGGTACCGAGCGCCAGAACGCTAGCCACTCGGCCATTCAGCCCCTCAGAGCAAAACATTCCATAACAGATAGCCATTCTAATTAATTTAACAAAAATGATAAATTTTGTCGATCAATGATAGTAAGGCAAAACATAATTACGAAGTTGAGATGCTTACTCAAAGTTGTAGAAAATATTGTTGTTACTAATATTGAAAAAAAAATGTTTAACTATTTGTGAATTAGAAGACTCCAACAACTGATAGACATTTCAAACACGACAGATATGAAAAGCTAAACTCATATTTGTGAAAATTGCAACACCATGAAGGATTTACGCGAGTGAGCTGAAATTTTCAGGAAATGCAAATTAGCGCATGATATGCAAATGATTAGAATTTCAAAACCGTAGCGCATGCGTATGCTGAGCAGCGCCCTCTGTACGGCGGATGGATCCGAATAAATAGACGGCTGTAGCGAGGCGTGTACGGTTATCAGCTAGTGGTAAACGTTAGCTCAATCATTACTTATACCTCTTCGACGAAAGAGAGCGAGATTTGAACAACTTACAAAGTTTGAAAGGGGAGAATCATCGGCCTTCGTGAAGCTGGATTGTCTTATCGTGCAGTAGTCGCTCGTGGGCAGCGTAACAGCAGCACAGTGATGCGTCTTTGGAAGCAATGGACGGACGAGTGTCGGACAACTCGGAAATCCGGGAGTGGACCCCGAAATGTGATGTCAGCTCGCGATGATAGACACCTGGTCCGCATGGCGCTGACGGACCGTACAGCTTTCTCTAGACAATTGGCAGCACAGTGGTCAATAGCTACAGGTGTTTCATTGTGTGCTTCATCAATTCGTAGACGTCTGCCGCAGCATGGACTGCGCGCAAGGACTCCTTTATACAGGATCCCTCTCACGCTAAACCATCGCCGCCTGCGGCTACAATGCGCCGCTCAGCATAGAGATTGGCGTGCTGATTGGCAGCATGTCGTGTTTTCTGACGAATCCCGCTTTAATTTGAGGTACCTGATGGCCGCTTTCATGCCAGGCGCTATGCCGGTGAACGCCACCATCCGGAGTGCATTATCGATCGCCACAGTGGACGAACACCCGGAGTTATGGTCTGGGGTGCCATAACATATCATGGACGATCTCAATTGCTAATAATTGTGGGCAATCTGAACAGCAACCGGTACATCAGTGAAGTTCTACAGCCCCAAGCTGTTCCCTTCCTTCAAAGCTTGCCAGGCGCTGTATTTCAACAGGACAATGCCCGCCCTCATATCGCTAGGAGTGTTCAATCCTTCTTTGCAACGCGGCAGGTACAGCTTCTTCCTTGGCCTGCGTATTCCCCGGATATGTCACCGATTGAACATGTGGGGATTTCGTTGGTCGGCGTCTCGCTCGTGATCCTCGTCCTGTTGCTTCTGCAGACGAACTTTGGGTGCGCATACAAACAATATGGAATGCTCTTCCTCAGGCAGACATTCAAAATTTGTTTGACTCCATGCCACGTCGTGTAGCAGCACTTATTGCGGCTCATGGTGGCTACACAAAATACTGATTCCGATCTCTTGTTATTGTTTGTTTGCTTTGAACATTTAATCATTTATTTGTACCACTACCACTCAACTGTGTATTAAATTTCATTCAATTATGACGATTCCTTCATGGTGTTGCAATTTTCCCAAACATGAGTTTATAAACATGTGCATTTCATTAAATTCATTTTCTTTTTTTCATTAAAAATTATTCCTTGTTATACAGAAAATGAGAAAATTCAATGTGAAATATTTTAAATAAATTTAAAAATACTTAACAATAAATTAAATTTTTTTAAATAGAAAATAAATGAATTTACTTTGGGACTAGATTAAAACGTGTGGCCTTCTGATAAAAAATTAAAATGGACTCTAATGATGATTTTGTTCTGTTTAGGAAAGCAGTGAGTAATTCTTTTGAATAAAATTAAACACAAAATTATCCACTCAATATTTGAATGCCTCTCTCATTTTAGGGCCTAAATGGCCGAGTGGATAGCGCTCTGGCACTCATTACCACAGGTTTCCGGCGGTGTCACGGATGTTTTAATGGTTCGAAATCCACTTTAAACCGTAGGTCCCGGTTTAATATGAGCGTTGCGGGGGCATGTTACTCCGCGTCCGTGGCTTATCTTCAAATTACACATACCTCTTGGGTAGTGCTAAGTGAGTAACGTATGTGCGGCGCTTGCCGTAAGGCATCCAAGACAGCTGTCTAAGTGTTTGCCGGCTGCATTAGAAAATATATATATTTGAGCGCTTTAGTAGAATGGTATGTAGAATAATCAAAGCGAAAATTTTGATTTCAAAGTTAGTTAAAAAAATAATTCCTTGTATAAAATTATTTATTCAAACATACTTTTTCATCCTGTTATTTAAAGAAATTTTAAATCTATTTTATTTATTTATTTAAAATTTGTAAGCTTTTTTTTTATTGACAGAAAGAAAAGAAAATTAATGAGATTTGAAAATGTTTCTGTGTCATTTTTTGCATATAATTAACCTACCATGAACTAAAAAAGGTGCCACGGGGAAAAAAAAAAAAACGAACGAAAATCAAATTAAGGTTATTAAATAAATACGCACTCACACTATTTTAATAGAACTTTAAAATGATTATACATAAAAAAATGAGCATACATCCCTTTTTTTTTTATTTAAAGTTTGATATCCAAGTTGAACCGGGAATTATTCCATAATGCTAGAATTGAAACTTTATATGAATTGTAAAAGAATATGTAAATTGTCTATCTATTTCCCTCACTACTTTTAGAAACGTGGAGACTCGATGGTGACAATGATAATACATCTAAAGCCTCTCGCATTGATAGTCAGACAACCTGGTGAGAGTTTTCCAGGTTTTCTCCTATACAACACATAAGTGTAGGGCAGTTACCCCATAAATTTTCCTGAAAGTAATGTTCTTCCCTCACCAGTGGGCTGTTCGTGGTATAAATAAGGGGAATATGAGGCTAATTGATGTAAAAAAAAAAAATGTTGAACAGAAAAATTTTCTTCGCTAGGCGACACGTGGCACTACTTTACATATTTTTGGAACAGAAATTTTATTTATCAAAACGTCTAATATTTTTGTAATAAATTTTCATTAATATGAACTACGATAGGAATTATTCCATAATGCTAGAATTCAAACTTTATACGAATTGTGAATGAGTATGTAAATTGTCTATCTATGTCACTCACTACTTTCAGAAACGAGGGACTCGTTAGTAAGTATGATAATATGTCTAAAGCCTTTCGTATTTATAGTCAGACTATCTGATGAGAGTTTTCCAAGTTTTCTCCTATACAACACGTAAGTGTAGTGCAGTTACCCATAAAAATTTTCCCGGAAGGTAATGCTCTTCTCTCATCGGTGAGCTGTTCGTGGTATAAATAAGTGGAACATAAGGCTAATTGATGAATATATATGTGTGTGTGTGTGTGTGTGCTGGATGGAAATTTTTCTTCACTCGACGTCATGTGGCACTACTTTACATATTTTTCATAAAAGAAATTTTATTGATCAAAACATCTAATATTATTGAAATAAATTTCCACTAATATGAACTACGATAGGGATTAATTTTAATTCATGCATAATAGGAAGATTTTCTTATTAAGTATATAATATTACAAAACGTTTCGGATGCATGCTTAATATTTAAATATCCCAAATTAATCTTATAAAATCTAATTTCTTTGGAATATTTTTTAATGACAATAAGCTTCCTAAATTTTGGTAGATTTAAATGGTTATTTTTATTTCCTTGTTAACTGATGCAAAAATCTTAATTTGCCAAGAAATAACCTAAAACTTAGCAATATTTTCTCAATGTACAACAAAAACACCATCTACTACTGAGAAAAGTTAAAAATTCAGGAAAAGGTTTTTTTCTTTTAGTAAATATCTCAAATAAAAGAAATTCTCACTCATCAATAATTTGTACCTTATTTTTTTAAAAATTGAAAATTTTATTACGTAAAACGATTATATCTTTTTCTTAACTGATAGTAATATTCTCATTCTTTATTAATTGTCTCAAATTCTAAAGGACTTTGAAAAGTAAAATAGCAAAATATGTCTGATTGAAGATGATACTGAATATCTTGAACCAATTAACCAAATAAGCTATTATTAAGAAGACTTTTTTTTTTTTATTATTTTCTAAACAAAGTGAATCCAAATCCCTACTTTTTACAAAGTTTAATCTTCTAACTTGTAAATTAAATTAAATACATAGGAATAAAAAAAACAATAGCATATTCAATATTAGTCGATAAACAGGATAATGTTTAATAAACTATAAAAATTCGTTGAGTGAATAGCTAATTCCTATTTCTATTCTTTTTGACGAAAAAAAAAAAAAGCTACATATGATCACAAGATACACATAACAATTCAAATGATCTGAAATCTAAAATTAAGTGTTTAAAAAATAGATGGTTCATTTTGATATGATAAATGATTATTAAATTTAATACTCTATTAGAAAAATTCTATAAATTTTTGATTTTGTAAAGTTTAAATTTCGTGTATAAATGTTGATTAAGAAATAACCTAAAACTTAGCAGTATTTTCTCAATGTAAATAAAATTCATTGCGTGAATATCTAATTTATATTTCTATTCTTTTGACAAAAAAAAAAAAAAAAAAAAAAAAAAAAAAAGGTACAGATGATCACAAGGTATACATAACAGTTCAAATGATCTGAAATCTAAAATTAAGTGTTTAAAAAATAAATGGTTCATATTGATGATAAATGAGTATTAAATTTGATACTCATTTAGATATGATAAATGAGTATTAAATTAAATACTCTATTTAAAAAAATTCTATAAATTTTTGATTTTGTAAAATTTAAATTTCATGTATAAAAGTTGATTAAAAGTTTAGATGTCATGTATATAGGAGAAAATACGTTCCAAAACACAATTTTGAGAAAATGTGTGTCACGTATTTGCAATGCTCATTAAAATACTATGTTGGATACTGTAGTAGATTAAAATTTTGAATATATTATTAAATATTATATATATTCTGTAAAAAAACTGTATAGGCTAAATCATTTAAAAATTATTCAGCTTCACCAAAACTTGTGCGTAAATGGCCATCTTAAACAATCTATGTCGATAAATTTTGAAAAGAGACCTTAAAAATTCCTGTAATTAAATTCTAATACAACAACACTTCTGAAGAATAAAGTAGTTGAGGTTTGTATAGCATAACAAAATATTAGCATTTACCTGTCAATTTAAAACTCTGCAAGGGACGGTTTGTCATCAGAAGAAATGGACATTTTTGAACAGGCGGATATGTTTACAAAATCTGCTTGTAGCATAAATTGGTCAATAGACAATAAATATTGCTACCATTCCACTTCTAATACCGAAGAAAATAGAATAATTAGTGTTCTTATAATGTAACAAAATATCAGCATTTACCAAGTAATTAAGTATTCTGCAAGAGTTGTTTTTGTCAACAGAGAAAATGACCAGTTTTCGTCAGCCAATCGATAAGATAGTTCTGCATCGATTCGTGGATGCTAAAAAGATTTATCTCTGGAAAAACAATGCAGAAAATGAGAAATCTACTGGAAGTATTTTGTGGTGTTTGACATATCTGTATTAAAATTGAAATGTCACGTGACATGGCATCCTAACTCTTTCTCGGTACCTATAAAGGGTTCCGCTTAATCACGCAAAAGTGATAATCAACAAATTTGATCGCTGATAATATTTCGATTCTGAAATATTGATTTTGCTTTTTATTGGGTGAAATTATTTGCTAAAGTTTGCCTAAGTGCATACTTTAACAGATGATTTCTTTCTTTCAAGTGTTCAATCGATTTAAAATAATTAATAATAATAGCAAGGTCGTCCAAGAGCCACGACAGCTAATGGAGATTGACTTTTTGCATCGTACATAGAGGCATAGCAAGAATTCAATAGTCTCTCATGAGACCACAAGACTCCACATTTCTAGAGTTGCTTTTCCAGAAGACTACACTAGAGAGGCTTGTTTGCGAGATCTATCTGCGCCTCACTCACTTTTGTGCAAAGGAGAACACAGTTTACAGACAGAGAACATCAGCTTTGGACCAGAGATCAGTGGGAGACCGTTTATTTCACTAATGATTATCGGTTCAGGTTAATCACTGATTCTATACATAGATTCATTTGGACTCGCTAACTGTCCTTCAATATCTGAGAATAAGACCACTAAGGCAGTGGAGGTTTGATGGTCTCGAAAGGTATGTTGGAAAGGCACGTAGACTTACATGTATTCGTCAGAAATATAGGGACGAGATCTTGTTGAGGAGTACAGTTGCCTCCGATTTCACTTTATATGACAACAACGAGCATCCACATAGGTCTAAACATGCACGATGAATTTTGGAAAGTGAGAATTTTCACCGGATGGTTATTTAGCCAGATCTCCAGACCCAAGTCCAAAGATCATGCCTGGATACCATTGAGAAGGCAACTGCAACTTACTCACCTTCCGAATTCCAGAATCATCCTGGGACTGAAAACAGCACTACTAAAGAAGTGGGACCAACAACTATTCAAAGATAAATTTAACAATCACGCGTCAATGAGCTTTTATAGTTACCGTACCATTGTTTCAAAGATTTCCTCTTTATTCTGCTTAACAACATAGTGAAGCCAAAAATAAATAACCTAATTTTCAGTCTGTAATTATATTTGTAAGCAAATATTCTTACAGATTTTAGATAGTTTACCTTGAAACTAATTACTGCCTTTGTCTCATGCAGTTGATGAATTTAATTTGTCTCACTATAATAGCAAAAGAAAATAAATATAGAACTCAATATTTATTATCAAAAAACTAGATTAAATTAATAAAGTAAAAATATTACACCTAATTTTTATTTTTAATGTTCAGATAGTTCCTGGGTTATTCAATAATTTTGTTACTGCATTTTAAACTTGCAGGTAGGATCCTTGGGCTGAGTAGCTTTGTTTTCCTATATGCGTAAGATTTAAATATTTCCCCGTTTTCTGAATTTTCCTTTTTCAAAAATCGAAATAATGTAGATTTGGGAACTTCAAGGCGTAAGCTGCTGATCTTATGGTGCCTCTTTTGTTAAGAGGTCCACGTTTTTCTCCATAATCTTTGCATATAAGTCCATAGTTTTGTTTTTTCAAAGAATCAACATTAGCATAAAATTTACCTTGATAATTATTGTCGGAAGAACGTTTTCAATTTTTTTGATATGATCATTCTGTTGTACTTAAATCGTTTTGCAGTTAACATTGCACTTTTCTGCAACGTTTTCTTTTGATGTATCAAGAACTGACAATCGTAACTCGATCTTTGCTTGAAAACTCTTTCATTTTCAATGGGTTGATATCCAACTGAAATAAAACAATTGATTTCGATCAGCGGATGAAATTAGAAAAACAGTTATAATTTGTAATAATTAGGTTAACCTAAGAAATTGACAGATATCATGAAACATTGATTTTGATTGAAAGCTTCGAAATTTTGCTCTACAACATAAATTACAATAGCATTCTCCAATAATTCCTGTTTAAATATTCACTTGCTACTATTATTATAGGAGAGAGGGAGTATTTATTATCAGTCGTAAGCTCAACCTATAATTTGATTTTGAGTGTATTAATGTTGATTTATTTTATTGATATAAAGCAAAATTTGATATTTCGTCTCTGCTTTCTATGGAGTTTGTTGTTTTTCCTTGTGAAAGAAATGAGAGTGGTGTGGCTATTATTGAATGACGAGGCTAAATTATTATTCCACTTTTATTCTAGCTCAGTGCTGTTAAGAAGGAAAGCACAAGCATTTCAAAATAAGGATAGCAGGAACAAAGAAATATGAATGATTTCCCTCCTACAACACGCAAAACAATGATATGCAATGACAATTATATTGCGGCTGAGAATGAATAGGATGTCACAGATTATCCTCTATCTGTAATTACGTTAAATGTTAATAACATTACAAGGAGGAAAAACAATGATGTTTATTTCCCCGAAATTAGTGATTATAAAAATTAAAAAAATACAAAGCTTCTTGATAAATGCAGTAAATAAATAAACACATAAATTTACTAATCGGAAATAAATAATTTCTAAGGATGACATATCAATAGTTTTCTTAGAGCTAGTATGCGAGTTGATTGGTTACGATTAGTGCTTTTTGCTTATCTATCACAAGTTAAGGTTTTCAATTGTATCTTCACAGTGAAAGAAATACGATTAAGCAATAATATTTATTTAAAAAATCTTCACAATAAATTTCAATATGAAATTTATAATACACATTCGATAAGAGATATGAAGTACTTAGAAAACATTTCATAGAAATAAAAATATACATTTAATTTCAATACAAATATATTATATAGTAACAAATGAATATATATTAAAAAAATATTTGTATGATTACATATTTTTCAGCAATTTTTCAATACATATTGTGGAAGTCCACTTGATACTGTCATGTAACAAAAAATAAAAATCCAATAATTTACAGCAGAAAAATAAACCAATAACAAAGAATTAACATCCTGCACGAGCAGACAAAATCAACGACAGCTAAATTCCGGGAAAATAAGATTCTTATGTAGCTTCTCCAACTGTCGTCATCTCCAGATTATTGAATGAATCTTGCTGATTTAGGATTTTGTGTAATCTTTCTTCAATATTATAACCCATTAAATCTTTACGAGTTATAATTCCCACGACTTCATTTCTTTCATTAACTACAACTAAATGTCTCAAACCCAATGACCGAAATATTATGTAAGCACGATGAAGAGAAAATTCTTCCCGGACACACACGGCTGATTTATTTGCATAAGGAACCTAAAAAAGTTTTGAAAATAAAATTTTTAGTATTGCATAAGTATTTTACAAAAGTAAAAAAATATGTAAAAAGTGCAAATAATACGTAAAAAGTCTACATCTAAAGGTGTAAAACAATACGTAAAAAATAATAATACGTCTACATCTAAAGGTGTAAAACAATATGTAAAAAGTGTAATATCTAAAGTAGCTAATCTAGTAAACCAACCAAAAATGCAACACCAAGTACAAAAGAGATATCTAAGCAAAATTAATTACACAAATAAAGCCAAGTACAAAGGTGAAATGATTAAAAATACAGTCCCCTTAGGGCTGAGAAACACATTAAAAATTGGCGTTTTTATATAATCCCCATGACTGGCAATAATTGTTGCTACATGCCTCGGTACTGAATGAAAGACTTTGGATGTATTTTGGGCGTATGTCAGTCAAGCTACTTCCACGTGTTGCCACGTAGCAGAGGGTGGTGTTATGCTGAGCCAGTCAACCATAGATCAGATGTATTTGATGGGCGACAGATCGGGAAGTCAAGGCAATTATAAAATTTGATGGGCGAAGAATTGTTGAACATTACATACCCTATGCAGTCTCGCAGTACGTTGCGCTACAGGCGACCATGTTGTACTTCTGCGCAGAAATGTTAATCATTTTCATAAACTCATGTTAGTGAAAATTGCAACACCATGAAGGAATCGTCATAATTGAATGAAATTTAATACACAGTTAAGTGGTAGTGGTACAAATAAATGATTAAATGTTCAAAGCAAACAAACAATAACAAGAGATCGGAATCAGTATTGTTGTGTAACCACCACGCGCCGCAATAAGTGCTGCTACGACGTGGCATGGAGTCAAACAAATTTTGAATGTCTGCCTGAGGAAGAGCATTCTATATTGTTTGTATGCGCACCCAAAGTTCGTCTGCAGAAGCAACAGGACGAGATCACGAGCGAGACGCCGACCAACGAAATCCCACACATGTTCAATCGGCAACATATCCGGGAATACGCTGTACCTGCCGCGCTGCAAAGAAGGATTGAACACTCCTAGCGATATGAGGGCGGGCATTGTCCTGTTTGAAATTCAGCGCCTGGCAAGCTTTGAAGGAAGGGAACAGCTTGGGGCTGTAGAACTTCACTGATGTACCGGTTGCTGTTCAGATTGTCCACAATTCTTAGCAATTGAGATCGTCCATGATATGCTATGGCACCCCAGACCATAACTCCGGGTGTTCGTCCACTGTGGCGTTCGATAATGCACTCCGGAAGGTGGCGTTTACCGGCATAGCGTCTGACACGAATGCGGCCATCATAGTACCACAAATTAAAGCGGGATTCGTCAGAAAACACGACATGCTGCCAATAAGCACGCCAGTCTCTATGCTGAGCGGCCCATTGTAGCCGCAGGCGGAGATGGTTTAGCGTGAGAGGGATCCCCTGTATAAAAGGGAGTCCACGCTGCAGCAGACGTCTACGAATTGATGAAGCACACAATGAAACACCTGTAGCTATTGACCACTGTGCTGCCGATAGTGTAGATGAAGCTGTACGGTCCGTCAGCGCCATGCGGACCAGGTGTCTATCATCGCGAGCTGACGTCACATTTCGGGGTCCACTCCCGGATTTCCGAGTTGCCCGACACTCGTCCGTCCACTGCTTCCAAAGATGCATCACTGTGCTGCTGTTACGCTGCACACAAGCGACTACTGCACGATAAGACAATCCAGCTTCACGAAGGCCGATGATTCTCCCCGTTTAAACTCTGTAAGTTGTTCAAATCTCGCTCTCCTTCGTCGAAGAGGCATAAGTAACGATTGAGCTAACGTTTACCACTAGCAGATAACCACCGATAACCATACACGCCTCGCTACAGCCGTCTATTTATTCCGATCCATCCGCCTTTCAGAGAGCGCTGCTCAGCATACGCATGCGTTACGGTTTTGAAATTCTAATCATTTGCATTTCCTGAAAATTTCAGCTCACTCGCGGTCCTTCATGGTGTTGCAATTTCCACAAACATGAGTTTATATCAAGGTATACACATGCTGCAAATTTTACGGATTTTGAATGCTTCTTTCATAGTGTTGCATTTTGGATGGCCAATGGTATAATTAAGCACTATTTACATAATTAAAGATATCATTGACCTACTCTAAGTATTTACAATGTTAAAAAGCAATTCAACAAAAGAAATTTAAAATTGTAATTTTTTATTTGAATTACTTAAATATATGAAAAAAATCCACACTTAAATCAATTATTAAAAATATATTTAATTCAAAATAAAAATATTAAGAAAAACTCCTGCGATTTCAAAATCTTATAATTTTAAAACTGTTAAGTGTATCTACATAATTTTACATTAACATACTAAGAAATGCCTACAGTCAAAAGCTTAATATGTTTTGACATGCGTTTTTTTCGCTGCTCTATAGACGAGATTGAATTTCTCACCACGTCTTCGGAAAGACTTATAAGATTACATCAACTATTCCAACATATCATAAGTAATAGATTATATCAACCAGAAGGGGGAGGCCATTTAATACTTTTGCGCAGATAAGGTAAAAATTTTTAAATAATCTGATTAAACAAAAATATTGTGATAGAAAAATATATCGTTGAAAGATGTACTTATTCATCTTTTTTTTTGGTTTGGTAAGTGGAGACCATACTCGTGAATTTCAATGAGGTACTAAGTATCCCAAATCAAATGAGCAGTATAAAATAATCCCTTAAACTCTTAAGGCAAGGAAAGGGGCAAATTAACTTTTGAGTTGAAAAACTTTAAATCCTGGCAGTCCCTTCGATGCTTTTGTAAAAAAATAAACTGACCTTTTTTTTTTGCTACACTTCTTCTATATTATTAAATGAGCAGTCTTCTCTAGTTTTTTTTTATTATTATTTACAAAACCTTTGAACAATTCTAAAAACTAACCAACCACAATTCTACTTTTAGTAGAAACCAGGTATTAAATTTTATTTACCAAGATTCAATTATAACGTAACAAGATTTTGCTATATTTTGTTACATAAGTATAAAGGTAATTTTTCTTTTGAGCTCCTCTTACTATGATGCCGCAAACATGTTATAATTTTGCCGAATACTAGTTAATCGATACTTGGAATTACATTAGAAATTTAATTGATGTTAATTTAACTCACTTCTTTTTTACTGATAGCTTTAAGACTTCCATTTTTTTCCCTTTATCGACATAAGATTAAACTCTTTGTGTGTGTATGTATATATATATATATGCCTTGTAAATTTGAAAACATATTCAAAATTGGTTGACCGGGCAGTTTATAATGTTTATTCTTCTTTAACATATAAAGTAATTTACTTAATAGTTATGATTTTGATTCCCATATTAGAACATACTAATTATTTTGTTCTCAAATTTTTATAAATTCTTATCAAAAAATGTATGATAAAAAATAACGGAAATAGCCTTTCATCAATAGTAAGAATTTGTTCGTGATAAATTAGTTCTCCATTATAAAAGAATTTGAGACAATTAATTCTTTGCAAACAAATAATTTAAACTGAAAACCTTTAAATCTTTTAATTAGACACTTTTAAAATTTATATATATAACATACATGTATTATATATATATATATATATATTTTCCTGTCATTAACAATATTATTTGGCTCCCAGTTTCAAAATCATGTTTTTGGAAAAGAAATGATTTATAATTTACTCATAGTAATATTTGATAATCTTGCGTTATTCGATCTATCATTTTTTTTGTTTTATTTTTTTGATTAGAAATATATTTAAATGCAGAAAACAATCCGGGGCTTCGTCTATTATAATATGTATTACAGGTTTCAAATGTAAGTATATATTTTTAAAGGGGTTTAAAATGTTTAAAAAGAATTTCTCTGAATAAAATTACTTTTATGCTTGAATTTTTAGTAACAATTGACATTAATTGCACTATTCAAAAACAAATATGTGGTGTGAGATAGCAGTGATGCAAAAGGACGAAATGACATTAGCAGATTACAGAAATAATAGATACTTAGATATAAAAAAAAAATCCACAAAGAAAACTTCTATTTTATCATACTTCTTTATTAGTTCTTATCTTTAAGTAATTGTTACTTGAATAGCGATTTCAAGTACATATAGATAAAAAATCTTGAAAGGTGTTTAATATCAATTTCGATTCTACATTTTTTATGATAGTTCTACATGGGAATATATTATATGAAATAAATAGTATAGTTTTAATTTTTTTTTAACCTGATCATAATTATTATGGAAGTAGGCACAATAAAATTCAAAATAAACAAAAAAATAATACAAAAATACTTATTTTCAAACATGCATTTTGATTGATCATTAAACGATTTCGAAAACTTCCATATATATCCTATATAGATCTATATATCTATAACGTTTTTTTGCAATATATATTTAGATTTTAGAAAAATAAATTCTATTTTTTATTATTATTAATTAATATTAATTCACGTAATTTCGTTGTTAAATTTAAAAAAATAAAAATCCACTATGCTTTTATCTGCAGTTTAGGAAAATCTTTGCAAACTGTTAAACTGAACTATGATATAAAGTTTAAATGTATAAATTTTAAATGATGTGCTAATTAAAGTGCTTACCGATAGAGAACAAAGTATGCTTTTTTTTTCAAAAATAAAACAATTAAATTCACTGAAATTTATTGCTAGTTGAATGAAGACTATGATTAAAAGATCATGAATAACAGAACAATGAAAAAAGTTTCCAAATAAAATAATATGATAGTGGGAATAAATGAATTATTTTCGAATAAATTTTTAAGGGAATTTCATTTATTTTTAATCTCGGAAAGAAGTCTTTGAAGGAAAATCTGATGAAGTCAGCAGTAAGAAAACAGCAGATTTGCTTTATTGATGACATAAAATGAAGAAATCGCTCCATTTTATGTACCAGTGAAAAAGAAAATGCATTTTGCATAATTAAAGCATGTGAAATTAAAACATTTTATAAAGAAATACACTTTTTTTATAACATGGAAGAACAAAGATCGAAATTATTCTTCGCAATTTTTTTTTCCCCTTCTAATACAGCTGGCAAATAGACCGTGATCTTCGCCATAAGGGCTGCACCGATGTTACTCACTTTGCATTACACAGGGGGCGCGTGTAACTTGATGATAAGCCACGGACGCGGAGTAGCAGCGCTCTACGATCCTATTAGGACCGGGACCTACAGCTTAAAGTGGATTCCGAACCACTACAAACACCCATGGGCAAAGCCGGGATTTGAACCCGATACCTGTGGTAATGAACGCCAGAGCGCTAGCCATTCGGCCATCAGGTCCCTATTTTCATTGAAATGAATTATACATTTTGTTATCCTTTTCCTTTAACACGCCACAAAAAGATTCTTAAGATTATACATATTTATGTTTTAAAAAATAAATTATATTTTTATAATTACTAATTAATGCTTAAAAAAAAAAAAAAAAAAAAAAAAACTAATTATATTTTTTTTAACCACTGCAGCTTTTTGTTAGCAGAAAATCCTTGAATCAGAAGTAACAACATAAAACAGATTACTAGATTAAATAAATTGTTTGATATTGCATTTCATCAACAAACAATTTAAATAAAAGAATGTTTTACCTTTTCTTAAAATCCCTAAGATCCGATTTTTAAAATCGGGATTAATGACAAAATTTACTGTTGAAAATCATTTAACTTGAAAATAAAGTTTTCTAAAATTAGGAAAACTTTTCAGAAATTGAAAAACAACTTAATTTTCAGAGAATTAAAATGCATATCAGTATAAAAATAAAAGAAACTTAGAGAATGCACATTTTCAAGAAAAATAAATAAGAGTAAGAGAATAAACATAGCTGCTAACCTTAATATGGAGACTTACCCCAAAATGCATATGGGTTTCTATCACATTATCTTATAATTAAAATGGCAAAACTAATAATAAAACACAAAACTTCAAACAATTTGTCTTAAATAATTATTAATAACTTATCATTTTCATGTTTTTAATATCTATTTATTAACAACTTTAACTTTATACACTGAAGTGACAAAAGTCATGGGATAGCAATATGCAAATTTTCAGATGGCAGTGGCATCGCGTAAAACAGGTATAAATGTGCAGTGCTTTCATTTCTGTTCAAGTTATTCATGTGAAGAGGTTTTGACGTGATGATGACCGCACGACGGGAATTAACAGACTTTGAACGCGGAATGTTAGTTGGAGCTAGACGCATGGGTCATGCCATTTCGAAATCGTTAGGGAATTCAACATTCCCAGATCCACTGTGTCAAGAGTGTGCCGAGAGTATGAAATTTCAGGCATAACATCCCACCATGGACAGCGCAGTGGTCGACCGCCTGCACTTAACGACCGAGACCGGCGACGTCTGCAAAGAGTCGTAAATTCTAACAGACAAGCAACACTGCGTCAAATAACCGCAGAAATCAATGGACGTACAAGGGACTTGTCTGTTAGAACTGTGCGGAGAAATTTGGCTTTCTTGGGCTATTCCAGCAGAAGACCGACTCGAGTGCCTTTACTGACAGAACGACATCGCTTGCAGCGACTCTCGTGGGCACGTGAGCATATCGATTGGTCCCTAGATGAATGGAAAACCGTGGCCTAGTCCGATGAGTCACGATTTCAGTTGGTAAGAGCTGATGGTAGGGTTCGAGTGTGGCGCAGACGCCACGAAGCCATGGACCCAAACTGTCAGCAAGGCACTGTTCAAGCTGGTGGTGGCTCAGTAATGGTGTGGGCTGTTTTTCATGCCATGGACTTGGTCCTCTGGTGCGACTGGACCGAACATTGACTGAAAATGCTTATGTTCAGCTACTTGGAGATCACTTGCAGCCATTCATGGACTTCATGTACCCAAACAACGATGGGATTTTTATGGATGACAATGCGCCATGTCACCGGGCCACAACTGTTCGCGATTGGTTTGAAGAACATTCTGAACAATTCCAACGAATGATCTGGACACCTAGATCGCCCGACATGAATCCCATCGAGCATTTATGGGACATCATCGAGAGGTCTGTTCGTGCCCAAAATCCTGCACCATCAACGCTTTCACAATTATGGACGTCTATCGAGACAGCATGGCTCAATATTCTGCAGAAGACTTCCAACGACTTGTTGGGTCCATGCCACGTCGAGTTGCTGCACTTCGCCGGGCGAAAGGAGGGGCCGACACGATATTAAGAGGTATCCCATGACTTTTGTCACTTCAGTGTATAATTCACAGCAAGGGTTAATTTAAGGTTATTTCTTCAATAAATCATATATAAATTTATTAATGTAGTTTTTTGGTGTAAATGACTCTAAAATTCTTGGTTAAATCTTGTTGCATTTTATTTGCTTTCACTTATTTTCTGGTACAATTGCAATTTTTAAAAAATTATTTCATCAAAAATTTACATTGCTTTCTTTGTCTTTAATTGGTTTAAAAATCTAACACCTTAAACCTTTCCTTATTGAATAAATTTATGCATCGTAAAAATACATCATAAAACTAACAACCTTTATTAAAATTAAAATTGATAAAATTCATTTTTTTTATCCGACTCATGCCACAACCCATAATTGCTTTTAGAAATTAAAAGAATACATGACGATTATAAAAATGTGTGTATACATCTTGCAATGACATTCCAACTAAAAGATTCTGTTTATGAGTTTTATTTTTAATTTAAGAGTTTTATTTTTTATTTATGAGTGTTATTTTATTATTTTTCTCTTATATAATATGCAAATGCTGTACATCTACCCTTAAAAATACCCAAATTTGTTTGCAGTAAATATAAGTGGAATATGAGCCTAACTGATAACCAATAAAGGTCATAATAGTTTTTCTAATATTGGACAGCAGCAAGCCTTCCACTATGCAAGTAGTAAAAAAAAAGTATGGAAGAAAAAGTAAGATAATTTTAAAGTAAGAAAAGTTTTTGAGCTGAAAGTAAGTTAAAATGTGGGAAAGCTTTTACAAAATATAGTAAAGTTGGCATCTAGAATAAAGTAAGTAATCAATATATGCAAAAACCATATATCAATTAATCTTCATTACTTTCAGAAGAAAATCCATTAAAGTCTACTTCAGTATTGTCTAGGGAAGAGAGGATAATTTTTGAAAGTAACAATACAATTTTAAACATAGCAAGAAATATAGTTTTTTGGAAGTGAGCACATTGTTAGGATTTTACGGTAACAGTTCTTTCATATTATTATTGAAGACATGAAGTTTTTCTAAGGTTACTGTCGTATAAAAATTCATTCAAGAACGTTTTTAGTTTAAGATTGATCTTTCCTTTATAAAAATCTTCAGTAAAACAAAAAATTTTTGACACAGTTTTTACATTCCAAATTCATCTTTTTATGTGTTTAAAATTCCTCTATGTAAAAATCAGTCTATATTAATATGTCATAAGTACATCTACATACGGATGTTTATGAAAGCTTATATGCATGCATAAGATTGAATAAGTAAGTCTTTTGAGTAGTCATTTACTGGTCTATGTACATTTAAATAAGTATAAGGGTATACAAATTTTAATTATCTATATCAATGAACAAGATTGAGTCTGTATACACAACTGTATATGTTAACTATGTAAACATTCATACAGCAGTACATTTTATGCATGTGTGCCTATATAAATACATGAACATAAGTAATAAAACATGTATGAATGTAGATATACATAAAAGGATGAAAAATGAATATGTTGACTGCATGTAGTGTAAGTTGCATGAATTCATTAAAATGCACAAGCAGATGTGTATGTATATGAATATATATAAACATGAACATACACAAATAAACATTTTACTTAAGTATGTGCATATGTTCTGTATATATATTTGTGGAAGTATGAATGAATGCATGTATAAGACCCGTAATGTATATATTCACAAAATATGCAGCCCACACACATGTATAGGCAGAGGCATGTAGCCAGGGGCAAAAGTAAAGCGTGTGTAAGCTAGTATGTTGTTCTAATGCAATACAGAGACAAAGCCATTAATCTTTATGCCACAAGTAAAGGGACTGCACTGCTGTTACCCATATTTAGCACCCAGGGGGATTATGTAGCTGAAGATATGCTATGGAAGGAGCAAGTGATCCCCACAACGCCTCTACTATCCCAGGTATTAGGAGCTGGCTGGACCAGGGGAGCCCAAGAGGAGTGGATTCGAACTTACTACAAACATCTATTGCACCGCCGGGACTTATGTGCAATGCATGCATGTATGTATGCCCACATGCATGTATGATGCTGAGCAAGAATGTGTGTGACTGTTTTAAATAAATAATGCAAATGGTGAATTTGAAATGCAAAACCGTAAAGCTACACACATTTGGTAAATTTCAATAGGTACACACATTAACATCAGGCAATTAATTATCAACTCAACATAACTGATTTTGAAATCTCTTTTAACATTAATAAAACAAATTTACTACCAAATTAATGTGCCTCTCTGAATATTCTTCTTTGAGAGTTTAGAAAGTAAATCCAGGAGTACCCAGGCCTTCAGGTTTTCCACATCATCATCACCAAAACTGAAAAAAAAAAGGAAAAAATAAACTATAAAATATTCAACCCTATTCTTTTCAGTTACTTTCTTTATCTCTGTATCTGTGTGTGTCCTGGCTAAATGTTGGTAAGTACTATTAGTTTTGTTCTTACTTGTTTAAATTATATATCACCCATAAACAGAAAATAAATCTAGAACTACATATTCAATAGACCAACTTTTTCAAAAATATAACCATACATGCATTTTTATTCACTGTTTGAAATATTTGTTTTGGTGATACATATTATTATACATGGCGAACACCTCTTATCCCTACCAGTGAAAAAACGTCTACACTACGAGATTCTACTTGACGGGCATTATCACAAATGCAGGCTCCATTCTGTGGCTGTCTGTTCCCTCTGCACACAACAGCAAATCGGCTTCTCTCTAAATAAACAGATTTCAAGCTTTACTAGGGCAAGATGGATTCAAGACTCTCATGAATTATTGCTAAATTCTATACATTCTGTTGATGTAAAAACAAAATAATGTGATTCATCTGATCTACACTATTTTCTAATCCTCAAATCACTTAGCGCCTACATTGAAATTTTGCACTTGACACCGTGTGAAATTTGGCATTTCACCACTGAATCATTAATGACTGATTTATTTCACAAACTCATGCTTATTATTTACATTTTCTGTACATTCTTTAAAGCTGAGATCATTGAAATAACTATTTTCTCGCATGGTTTTGCACTTCAGTTTGCAGCGGCGTACGCCCAGTGGGCTTAACATTTCTTGCAATACTATCAGAAATGAGGATCCTGGCAAAATTTTATGAGCCTCTTTGAAATGCAATTACTTTTCTTTTAATGTATATGGGTTATGTTTGAGAACTTCTAAAATTATTTGCAACTTTTCAAAAACTTTACGGAAAATTCTTCTGTTTAGTACTAACTTGGGCTCCTTCTAGGAAATAAAAAATTCCAAAACAGTAAAATCCCCTTTCTAAGGGAAAAATTTACACCATTCCTTTTCCTAACAAAGGGAGGCATATTCACAGCCAGAATTTTTAAATATATATTAAAAGATTACTTAACTCAATGCACTAATATACGAATCTGGTAGCTTTTTAATAGGGGCATTAATTTTTATCTCAATTATTTGTTTCTTATCTGTAACCTTTCCCCTAATTCTTAAGAAATTCAGTTCTTCCAGTCTTACGCAAAATAAACATTCCAACAAACAAACCAAGAAAATATACTATAAAACAGAGACGGCATCGCATCTGAGTTTTTAGGGTTAGAAATGAAAGGTGAACATAGATGCAATAAATATACAATCTATTAACATCTTTTCGAAAAACACAAGCGAGGTCAATTATATACATCTAAACAAACTAAATTTTGGGATAACTGTATAACATTTAAAAATATCTTAAAATTTCTGTCACTTACTTACCTGTGATAATCATTCCTGAGCAATAGTGTGACAATGATGGCTCGTCAAAGTCCATCGATTCTTCATGGCATGAAGTACACTCAACTGGTTCTACAAAATACAAGAAATATATGAAATAAATTTGATTTAAAATATTTTGTGAAGTTTTAGAAAAATCGATTAGGAGATTATTAAAAATTAACTACAGAAGAAAATGAATTCCACTGACCACCAGATATACTAAATTTCTGCATTTTTATTTAATGTAATAATGATACATTTAAAGAGAAGTAAGAAAAAGAAGAGAAGTAATAAATTCAAAAGGAATTTTATTACATGTAAATTATTTTAAAAAGTTAAAAAGTAAAGCAATAACAGGATATAATTCATGTAAAAAACAATCAGTATTAAAAAAGGAAATGTATCTTTATAATATTCGCATAAATTTATAAGTTAAACTTAAGTCATTTATAAGCAACAGTAAATCAAGATGACAATAAATAATATTGTCCTGCAGGATCTAAGCATATTATTTATCATAGTCCTGTTCACTTTATCTTTGACTTCTGATAGATTATCATTTAACTTATACATACCTAGTTATAAGACCAAAAAATGTTGAAACACCATCTGAGCTTTTTTTCACAATAGGAAATCCACAATGGCTGGTTTCCAATAGAAGTTTTGCCACATCAGAAATTCTTACCTTTGTTTCTATAATTAATACTGGACTTGACATTATATGACCTCTACTTCCAAATAATTCAAATTCAAGCTAAAATTCCATTATTGTAAAAAAATGCTTTGTTAATCATTATTGTATATCATACACACCACACATAAATATATATGAATGTTAATTACAGCCATTTTGAGAAAAACAGTTAAGCAAATTTCTTTTTAAGGCCAAAGTATATATGATTATTTCATTTAACCGATAACCTGTGATTGTTATTTTTATTAATTTTCTTGATATTCATTTATTTATAATTCAGAAAATTGTGCATTGGATGTAAGTTTGTCGCTGTACGGGTGGTTTTTTGCACACGAGAGCTAATTAGGAGGCTTACGACCTATCGTATAAAGTAGATTCGAAGAAGACCACTTTTCTGAAGCATCCCATTCGGGATTTGAAACTGAAATTTGTAATCCCAGTTGCAGCAGGATCCAGCACTAGGTCCCTGCATT